>JANIJG010003027.1:89573-154294 GCA_024611175.1 Megaceryle torquata | reverse complement strand
AACAACAAAAACATTGGCCACCGCACCCTAGAAAATTGAAAAACCAAACCATCCCTATAAAATCGGCCCCACCCCCCCCCCAAATCCACCCCCCCCGCGAGAGTCGTGTTGGGGGGGGGGGGGGGGGGGGAGGTGTCCCCCCAGGGCTCCCCAAACTTCCAGTCACTCCTATCTGCCCTCACATCTTTCCTTTTGAGAAGAGTGGTCAACCATACTGAGAAGAAAAGTGCTGTGGAGAGTAATTTGTTTTATTCAGCTGTGTACAGGCTCTGGGACTTTTATGTAATTCTATGTATTTTGCAGGAATCAAGATCCTCATGCTACAAACATTTATTCATACCGCAAACTTTGCCAGTCTGCTGAGCACTAGTGCAGAAGCAATCTACAGTTTTGAAGAAAAAAAGCCAATTATATTAATTAGAAAGTTCAGAAATACCACCACACACATGCACAAGTTTGCCGCATGTTCTGTATATATTTTCTTGCACAGATTTATTAATTGTAGTCATTTACATGCCCTCAACTGCTTCTCTCTCTCAACAGAGAACTTAAAAGAATCTATAAAGTGAAAAGAAACAAATAATAATAAAGAAATCATAAAGTCTCTGCTAAGAAAAAGGTACAATGGAGAAATCTTATTTTAGTTCACTAAATACCATATGTAGAAAAAAAAAAAAATGGTGCCAGAATAAACACAGTGCAAATTGGAAGTTACAAACTTTACTGAGAGTAAAGATAAAATGCTTGTGGTATGGAATTACAGCTCTGAGCTTCTTGGCTGTAGCAGGGTATCAGCTTATTTTGGATGCTAACTTTCTTCATTTCTATCCTTTGGCCAACAACAGGCTAACACTATGAAAAACCCCTCTCAACTCTGCCTCCCAGTAGTGACCTCAAACCCAAACCAGATGAGTCCTGATGGTTAAAAAAATAAAAGTAGTAAAATATATCAACTTCCACACAGACTCATCTCTGAGCTACACTATGAGAACAAACTAGTTAAAAAGATTCTCAACTGGGAAGAACAACAGGCAATACTGGTGGGGCAGCAGACGTTTCTGTCACAGCAGGGTCCTGATACAACCACAAAGCACAACCGCTTGAGAACTAGCAAGAGGGAACCACAGAGTGCAGAAGATTAGGAGAAAAGCATTAACAGACCCCTTCTGTGCGAGAGACCCGAAATGACCCCAGGAACACTGCCAAGAATCATTTTATTACTGGTAGCACCAGCAACATGTTCTCTCGCTGCCGAGAAAGACACGTGGGTAGTAGGTGGGTGAGACCACCGGAGGACCAGCTGAGAGGTGCAGAGATGCCTCCACTCAGAAGGGAGCTCATCGCCAACTCCTGAGGTTTATGGAAGTGATACCTTTATCTGGATTTCCAGGCAGCACACATCGTGGCACCCATGTCCAGGCCAGCTGCTCCCCATCACAAAGGAGCAGATCCCCAGGCCACTACAGACACTGCCAGGCCTGGCAGTCTCCACATTTTTTAAGTTCAGCTGCAGAAAAGGTTGAGAAATAGTGTTCTAGACTTACAAAAATGCATGCAAGTTTGAAATCCCATTACCTAGCACATTGTTAAGGCTCGAGTTAGACTGGTTTGGCACCTTTCAGGAACGTACTGGTTGAGCCCTGGGTTCTGCAGGGTAAGTGGTTAGAGGATACAGCGAATGTGGTTAGGGCACAGGGAACTGGGATACATGAATTCTGTTCTCACAAACATAGCACTGAGTTCAAGTAAATAAATAAATAAAATTATTACCAAAAAAAAAAAAAAATTAGCCAAAGACCCACCAACCAAGAAGCTTACATTCTTCCATATCTCAGTTTCCCCATCTGTGATAGGGTAACTACCACTTTAAGGAGCCAGGCCAGTCCTTTTAGGTATTTGTACAAAGAAATGCAAATGAAATACCAAATTACTAATATGGAGAGAGGCAGCCTTGCCCCCCGCCTTTTATTCTACAAATATAGATGGCATAATGGTTCGTTACATTTAACTCCAAGCCGCACTACCTTAGCCAAAACCTTATTTAAATAGAACGCTTCTGAGAACCGGGAGGGGGGAAGGCAGAGGGGAGGGATCCAGTTGTGCTCTTAAGCTAAGAGAGGTTCAACTTTTAAAAGATTTTTTTTTTTTTTTTTCCCACTCCGTCTCCTGGTAGCGTGCCATTTTAAAAAGGTGTCTGGCAAGCAAAATAAAAAGTTTCCAGGGTTTTCCTTCCCAAAGCCGCCTCAGCCAAGAACCGGGCGGGGAGGACGGGGCCGGGAGAAGTCGCTCGCTCCTTTCTCCAGCTTTTTCTCCAACATGCCCCCTGGATCCAGACATTTTGGGATCCTCGCTGCGGACGAGGAGGAGCCCCAGGTTCTTCACCTGCCCGGAATCCCCTCACCGGGCAGCGGAGCCGCTCTCCCCGCCCGTTCCCGGGCACAGCCGGAGGGCGAGGACCCGCCTCCTCCCGCCGCCCGGGCACGGGTCCTCCGGGGGGAGCCCAGGGCAAGGCGGGAGCAGCCGCTGGCCCCCGCACACACGGACACACGGCGCCAGAACCGACTTCTCTACAGATTCCCCCCCCAACCCCACGGGAGCCGCACCGGCCGTACCCACGGCACGGCGCGGGGCAGGGCGGAGGCGATGACAGCGGCCGGGCCGGCAGCCCCTCGGGATTACCGGGCGGTGCTGGAGGGCCTGTCCCGCCGCCAGCCCCTCGCCGGGCCGCTCCCGCCCGCTGCCCGCACGGCGCCGCCCGCCGCGAAGCTCCCAGCCGAAGGGGGAAGAGCCGGCGGGGCCCCGAGGCGCCGCGCCACGGACCCGGTGGGGAGAGGAGGATGGGAGGAGGACAGCGAGAGAAACTTTCCGCCAAGTGCGGCCCCGTCCCGCCGCGGCCCCGTCCCGCCGCCCAGCGCTCCCGCTCCGCCGCCGAACAAAAGAGCCGGGACCGGCGCCTCGGGGTGGGGGACGCGGCTCTCCGGGGCTGCCCGCCTAGCCGAGCCGCGCCGAGCTGAACCGAACCGAACCGACCCGCGGGACTCTCCGCCCTAGACCCCCTTCTCCTGCCTCGTCCTTACCTGGCGGAGGGCTGGTGCGGGGCGGCGGGCAGGGCCGGGCACGGCGGTGAGTCCCGGCTAGCTGGAGCGAGTGCCAGGAGGGCTCGGCGGGGATTCCGCCATGTCAGTGATGTCGGCACCACATGGGGCCCGCGGCCGGCCCACGCTACCGCGCACTCTGGAGTAGACGCTCCCGCCGAAAAGCCGGCTGAGGCGGGCGGTGGCGTCGGCGGAGCGCGCCGGCTCTTCTGCCCCCGCCCCGCCGAGCAGCCGCTCCGCCCCGGACCGGCCCCGCGCCGCCGCCTCCGCCCCGTCCCCGGGCGCCGGGCGGGGGGAGCCGTGAGGGGCGGGCGCGAGAAGTGCAGGGGGCGCGGGCAGCGATCGGCAGCGGCCCAGTCAGGCTGCGCCGCCTGGCAGGGGCCCGGCCCGGCTGCCGTTCCCTTCGCCGGGCTTCCGATCCTGCTCGTCCGCCCCTAATTCCTCCACTGCTTATTCGCAGATAGCAGCCCTGGAACACAGATCACCCCCTGAGCCTTCACCCTGCCCAGTTAGCGGCCTCCGCCGCCCTGGCAGATGTCGGTTCCCCTTGCCACAAAAGTGCCGGTTTTGACCGTGGATGTCCCTCGCCCACCTAGTTTAAGGCTGGGACCTGCGCGTGTCTCCCATGCTGCTCTATATGTTCTCCCCTAGGCATCTGCTGTGGGTTGCTGCAAAGACAAGACACAAGAACCTTTGGTCCCATCGGCGTGGTGGTTCCTACATTTCCATCAGTAGCGAGTGAGAAATTTTAGGCAACGTTCTTTAGAGCTTAAGAAATGCTCCAACTTAATTCAATTGTTGCAGCCCAAAAGAAGCTCATCCCCTGGCTCTGGAAAAGAGCCCCGAGGAACCACAGTGCTCGTTTACCTCTCAGCACTGCATCCAAGCAGTGCGGGAATCATGACTAGAGCTTTAATCTGGTTACAGGAAAAGCTTAAAATAGGACTCGGCCTCACCCACACCACAGATCACAGCCACGCTATGAGGAGTCTTTTGATTTGGCCTTAGTCCTTTGGGTAGCTGACTTTTCTCTGCAAAGTCTCATCACCCATTCCTCCTGTGCTCTGCCTTCTCTCCATCGCTGTCTTCTTCAGTGTCATTTTTCCTTACAGCTTTTATCAGTCATTATCCACCAGAGCAAGGTTTTCTTTCAGAAACTAGAAAACCCCACAGAGCCTTAGGCAGCCCAGGTGTATTTTCATCAGATCCCATTAAAATATCAACAGAAACATTTTTTTCCCATAGGACTCTCTGATGTTCTACTTCTTGTTGAAACTCACGCTAAAGAAAAATTAGTTTAGGATAAGAGTTCAGTAAAACCAAAACATCATGCCCAGCTAGGCTGGTTTTGGGGTTTTTTTTGAAGTGACCAAAACACAGAAAAATGTAAATAAAGTTATCTGAAATAGGTAATTCCTATGAAAATAACAAGTCTGCATTTTCCCATGGGAAAGATTTTTCAATGTAAAACGGTCAGCCAGCACTAAGTATTGTTCACCGTTAATTGCAAAAACTTTTGTAATGAGTAAAATCTGAAAGTCGAAAAATGTTTTATTAGTGACCCAAAACATGCAGACGTTTTGATGATCCTGGATTGAGTTACAGAGTCAGATGAGATTAATTATTCACTAGGGTGGTAGAGCCTTTACTTGGTCTCTTCGACTGTTTTGTTGTGAAGGAAAGATAGTGAAAAAGGACAGAGGAAAGGAGTGAAGGCATTGCTTTAGAAACAAAAAAAATCACTGACCAGAGCTGGAAAATAACAAACAAACAGAAAAAAAAAGAAAAAAAAAATCACAGAGTAAACACGGTCAAACCTGAAACGAGCAAAACGAGAAGAAATAAAGAAGAGGAAGTGAAACCACAGGACTGATTTGTAGTTTTTCTATCCGGTGGGCCAGAGGGAGGCTGGGTCCTTGTCTGGAGAGTCAAAGCAGAGGCTGTGGGCACAGGGACATTTCCAGTCTCAGCTAGAATGCACACGTGGCCAAAGTGAAAAAAAAAAACCAACCTGCTCAAAGCCAGCCTGGACCTGGAGCAACTGTGTACCTTCTCCTTGGAGCACTTAATACTCAGCCGTGTTGTCCAGGGCATGGCTTATAAACAGAGGAAGGGGGCAAGGAAGAGGGAAGCGAGGACTGCTTTTCCCTCCAAAATTTCCTACATAAATAGCAGATGAAATGATTTTTTTAACAGTTTGCTCCTTGAGCCAGAGCATCTAGGAAGAACATCAGTCTTACCAAGAGGAAACATCTTTTGCCCCTGAAAAAGGAAAAGGATTAGGTTAAATGGTGACATGGCAGGGATAGAAATTATGCTGGAGAAAATGACCTAAACGATCATCCAAATAAATACAGACCAAAGCCATGAACTTAACTTCTCTGTTTTGATGAGTCTGGGTTTTTTTTCAATAACACACATACTTTTCTTTTATCACGGTGAGATCTTTCTGTTTATTCAGGAAGCAAGCGGCGTCAGAAGCATAACAGTGTGTCTCTTCCATCTCCCTTCCCACACGTGCCTGTTGCAGAGGAGCGGGATGAAGGGACAATGCTGTCGCCTTCTTTGGCCTTTCTCTTGGATCCACGTCCCCAGGACAGTCATTGCCAAGCTGCAGATGCGCCAGGACCAGACAGAAACCCCTAACTCCTTTCAGGCAGGAATTGTTTAGCCATCACGCAGTAACAATTTAGGCACTGATGACTGGGCCTGGATCCAAACCAATTCTGAATCCTGTATTCTGCCATCATCCCCTTCAGCCATCTCTTCCTATTTGGCGACAAATCCCAGAGAGGGGCCTTGTGGAAACTCTCCGTACAATCGGAATGTGGCCTCAGAAATCAGACATCATTGCAAAGGCTGCAAACATGGTCTTTATTCTCACAGGATACTTTCCCTCACATTTCTGATGGGATTCAAGTTCAACTTTTACTATTCCCACAAGCTGCATGTTTTGTATTCTGGAAGGTAGATGAGATCTTGGCATTGGTGGTTTGACAGTATACAGAGAATGCTTTGATTGATTTATTTGCTGAATACTGTTGGGATTTTTTTGTTTGGTTGGTTTTGTTTTTACCTGGAGTGTACATTTTTAATACCACATGGAACCAGCATATTAAGGCTGATGGTTCTCCTCCAACACAGGATGGATGGTGGCCACAGGAGTTTTCTCTCCATGTACATTATCACATCTCTGAGCAGCTGTGGGTCAGGACTCATCGTCTGCCAGGTTACATTCAGTCATAGCAAGAGGTCTGAGTTCAGACTCTGACTCTCAGTGCCAGCAGCAAGTCAGGCTGGGGGGGGGGGGAAAAAAAAGACTTAGCAAGAAACACCTTAAGTGACCCCTTAGCAGGCCGAGAACGGGCACTGTGGCATCCCACACTTGGACCTTGCTCTGCCAGGGGATGGGCCCTGCAAGGTGGGAAAGGCAGGATGCTCAAAGTAAACTGGATGGTCTCCTTATGAAAACATCCAGAACAAAATGATGTAGCACCTTTCCCCCTGTGTGGTCACGTAACTTACTCCTTCCACAGAACAATGGTGGGACCATATAATCTGGCTTTTATTGGTAATAAACCCTTTTTGGGGCCCTCATTTTTATGTATCATGAGCCATTAAACTTAGTGCAGTTTAAACAACTGGGTATTCAAAGTCATACAGTACCACCTGGTCACAGTAGTCTTCTCTCACTTTTTTTATCTGAAAAAATGAAAGCTAAAGGCAGATGAGATTGTACAGATTAAAACATATTGAATTCCTTCAATATTTACAATGTTTTCTTTTAAAGATAGCACCCGTGGAGACCAGCACAAGCAAGAAGATCTGGGTAAACATATGTAGTTTGTAGTTCATAATGGTCACTTTTACTGCAGGGAATCCAGACTTCTGCAGGACACTGTTTTTAAATAACTAGGGCATGTAAACATTAGCATGAACCAGGATTTCTATCTGTACCTCTCTATTTAGAGGAAATGAATGCCAGTTATTCACTGAGCGTATATTCATGGTTTTTGCATTCATGAACTGACAGAGTTTGGTGAAGAGTTTGTATTCATGGTATTAATTAGCAGATGTTTCCCTTTTTAGGACACAGGTCAGTATTTGTCATGCTCAATAACATGTGGAGAAATTAAGCCCCAAAAATCTTATTCTTGGGATAAGATACAAGGACTAATCACTGTAAGATTCTGAAATAAAAATTACCTGCCTCTCTTGTTAGGGGAGTGCA
Source organism: Megaceryle torquata (assembly GCA_024611175.1). Lineage (NCBI taxonomy): Eukaryota > Metazoa > Chordata > Aves > Coraciiformes > Cerylidae > Megaceryle > Megaceryle torquata. Next base: position 146,968 of record JANIJG010003027.1, on the reverse strand, counting down.
CGGTAACTTTGCATTGCGCACCAAACTGGGATAAAACCACTTACCTACTGGACATCCTTTTATTACATTTGATGGGTAAGTCCTTAATTTGTCTTTGAATCTCTCAGACTACTACTAAGCAATAAATACGCCCAGTCAAAGCGTATAGGAAATCACAAGAGAGCCAGGGACTTCACCAGCAGCTAGAAGAGGCCTTCTAAACACCAGGGCCCTTATTCTAAAGATGTGATTTCTGACACACCAGAAGTAGTAGTTTGTCAGGGATATTATTCTATTAGTTGTTTTGTAAGCTTTACAAAGGCATCATGGAAAGAAAATGTTCCTGTTGCCCTCTCTTCCATGAGAAGCACCATTGTCTTCATAATTTCTCTGCTTGCAAGCTGAAGACTTACACAGGGCATTTTTTACATTTTTTCGTCTACGTTGGTTTTATAAGTTTAAATAAGTTCCCATCTGCCAAGAGCTTCCAAAGAGCATTGGCACTTAACCAATTCAAGAAGCTTGCCATGAAGATTACACACCAGTTGTGCTTATTCAAAACAATAACTTCTGACCACTGCACCAGAAGAAAACACTCTTTTATTGTCGTATAATCACGCATCTCTGCAGTGTTAGTTCCACTTTTGCCAATGAGAAGGACACTCCTTTTGATATTTTATAACTATTTCAACTAAAACTCCTTAACACTGTGCAGCTCTTTGGCTCGTTAGGTTTGCTTTGGGTTTGTTTTGTTGAAAGCTCTCATTTCAGTTCAGGCTCTAAAGAAAACAAAGCAGTATTGCTCATATTGTTAAAGCCAAAAGTAGGGCCATGGAAAAAAAAAAAGAAAATGTTCTTCTTGGAAGATTTTGTAGATGGGTATTCATGAAACAGCTGGAGATGAAACATACAGCACTAATCCCGTCCAGTTGCTCCTGGTCATGTTGCACATTCAGGAAATTCATAATTAGGTGGTTATATCCCCTGCAGCACTCTTTACAACTAGCAATTTATCTTCTTTCTCGTTGTTAAAAAAAAATAAAAAGAAACAACAAAAACACACAACTACAAAGGAAGAAGTGAGGGAGAACATACAAGCAGGAATCACTTAAAATATGCTTAATATTTTTTTCCCTCACTGTAAAAAAAAAAGAAAAATCAGATGTTGGCATTTCTGCACATACCAGCAAACTTCTGCTGATCCATTGCCCTTTTCTATCACAGTACTTTTCCTCTGTGCTCTATCTCCTTCCTTTTCACAGTATTTATTTTGCCAGTTAATTTTTTATTTTTCCTTGCCAGTCATGCACCCGCTTTCCTGTAAAGGGCAGCCACACCTGGCCATTTAGACATAAATGCTTTACTAACTCAACATTTATTTTTGTTGCCAAATGGAAGCACTGTACATGGGGGGCTTATTCCTCACTCCCTCCAAGGTTTCTAGTGAATTCCTAAGTAGTTTCTGCTCTTTATTTCAGCTTCTCTAGCGATGTCATGAAATCCTTTCCCTGCACACTGGGAATCTTCATGATGCATGCTACAAACAAGGGTCTGCCAAAAATTCATATTAATTTGAAACAACTTGAAGTTGGTTTTTTTTTTCATAGGCTTTAAATAGAACAGTCTTATCTACTGTTAATTCCATACATATGTAATGTATGGAGATTTTTGTATACAGGGCAATCAATGAAAACCTTTGCCAGCTTTGGAATTAAACCATTACAAGTGACTCAGCAGGTTAGCTCTGCAATAGCAAAGCATTAAACCTAAGCTTTTTAAATAATCATTACTACTAATTTTTCCCCAATGTAATTTTTAAGAAAGCACCTGGGAAAGCCAAAAAGACTACTTAGATAACATCTCTAGTTTCAGTTCAGGAGTTTCCATGCCTCTGATTAGGAAGCTACACCAGTGGCTCAGAAGTCTGTCTTTTAAGAGATTAAAAACAAAACAAAATTAAAACCACAGCAATTTCATAATGTGAACAGTGAATGCACAAATAACTTTAAAACAACAAAATAGCCATAACCCCCTCTGGTGCTGGAATGGCAGTTCCAGCCCCTAGATCACAAGATTACCATAAATCCCAGCGAGAGGTTAGGGAAGAGCCAGCCCTCATCCCAGACTTCCTCCCAACGCTTCTCCAGGGCAGCCTCAGCCCTGTCGCTGTGCACTTGTGGGTTCCTCCCCCTCTCAGAATTTTGCTAAGGGTATTTTTAGCCACAAAAGCAGCAGAAATACACCTAGACAACAGCGAGTGTCTCTGATTCTCTGTCTGGCAGTGTGAAAACAGAAGGCTTGCTGCTTTTGAATGGAGACGCCCAGTCGTGCCCATGTACAAGCCCTCTTTGAAAGCATCATGGAAAAGCACAATGATTTGCAAACAAGTGAGACAGATCTTCTCAAAAGCTCCATATATCTGCCATAAAACAAGATCCTTTATGCCAGGTGGGAGGCCTTTATGAAAAAAATATCACCAAGTTTCATTACATTATCTGTTAAGATAACAACAATTTAAGAAAATTTCATGTCAGATTCCTCTCTGACAATGACTTTTCATAGAGGTTCCCCAAAACTGCATGGAAGTGCATCAAATGTTACTTGGAAAAGCAGTCACGTTTTAAAAATTAATTATCAAGTTCCTAACTTTTCCAGACTTCAAAAGTGATACCTGAGATAAAGTATCTATTTCATGTTGATAAATAATTGAGTCTGGAATATAAATGTTTTGGTATGGCCTTGGAAAAAATCTTTTCAGCTAACTGTGCCTCAGGCTAGAACAATTTAAAAAATAATGCTTATTTTACAATTCTATTACTTCTTTTATCTACAATAAATAGCCAGGCTTAACCTCTTTGTCACGCTCTGTCACGCACACAGTATCACACCCAAATTCTACCCACCTTTAACATTTTTTTAATAAAGCGAAGATCTTGCAGCGTGCCTAAAGATCAATAAAACCTGGAATTATTTTTTGACTCAGGGAGGAGCAACTGTTACAAACAAGGCAATAGAGGCAGCGTACGGTCTCGGCTCCTGCCATATTGTGTGCGCCCTGGCAGATCGCAGCTGCAATATATGATGATGTGAAATGATGTCTACATAGGTCCTGAGTCATTCAATGGCTGACAAGTCAAAGATGAACTTATATTTCACTTGACAGCTGACCACAGTGCTGATACGGGGTAACGATCGTAGAATGATAAAATAAGCAAGCAGGTGGATTATTCACAGGTCTCTGCTGCTGCTTTTCTTTTAAGCCTTGAAGATTTGTGTGATTTAAATCTTGAAGTGACAGGAAAGCAAATAGTATAACTTTCATTACCCACACAATGATTATGCAGGGATTAATTGATGGGTATTTATAAATAAGTTTTGTGATCTCCAAAAGAATGCCATCACAGAAGAAAAATACCATAAAAATGCCATTTATTCCTGTCATGATATAAATCTTATGCCATATACAATAAATATTAAATAGCCATTTTAGAAGGATTGATAAAGCAATTAGATATGTATTTCAGATGTTTCTTATTCCCCTCTCCCCACACTACTTCAGCTTTAGAAATGGAGTTGTGAAATAAAAAGCAATCTGCTTTGGGTCACACTCTTCACCTGTTCCTCACCACAGAGCATGTATTTCTGGTTCCCAGATTTAAATTATCTGCAGGATTTGCAGCACTGCTTCCCAGTGCTGCATTTCAAATGGTCCCTCTGTCATCCCTGAGCCCCAGCCAGAGGCAGGGTAGTGCTGTAGGCTCAGCTCTACCATGGCAGTAGTTGTCTCTAACTCTTCTCCTGTCCCTTGACTCAACTCGGTGCCACCCTGTGCGTTGAAGAGACTTAAGTCTCAAGTGAAATTTCTACTCTGCCCTGTGCAGGGTTGTGAGATGTCTTTGTTGCAAATAGGTTAACTACGAACACTCGTAGGTGGCAGATGAGGTGCCCATGCGTGTGGTTAACGCTGCCTCGCCTGTCGCAGCCACCTATCTCACAGGACAGTTTTGTAGCTCTCAAGACTGTCAGCCCCCAGCCAAGATAGCCTTGCTGCAGCCAGACAGCACTACAGTCCCTGGGTTTCAGTCAGGTTTTAGACTCTTAGATGCTTGGAAGTGCTAGTGAGACCCAAATGGAGGGATTGTTTCAAGATTTCCCCAGGAGTCTGGCTTCCTTTACAGTCCCATACCACCCAGTTCTGCCTCCCATGCCACCTACACATCTTTTTTTCAAGCTGTCTTGGTCTTGGTCTCTCTCTCTCTATGCCTTCAGCTATTCACTTTGGTTCCTCTGGCCCATTTTTGCTACCAAGCCTTTTTTACTGTCCCAAATTCAAACATCCTCAGGGTTTCACAGTCTGTGGTCCATCGTTCTTACAATTTCTGTTTCTTCCCAACCCTGCCTGCTGCTGAACGAGGATGAGAAAGGGCAAAGATGCCCCAAGAGCCGTGGTCTCCCTTCCCACCAACTGCATCTCTTCTCAGCTGAGGTTGTAAAGCCACAGTTACGTGAACAGCAATATTGGATCTCTGTACTTCCAGATTTCTTCTCAGCATATTTATCCCAGATTGGACACGTCTGTTGAATTTGTCAGAGCGCACGATGCAGTTCATGGCAACGCGTCACCTTTATGCTAACCCCGCATCTGCTCTGGGATTCAATGTATAGTTGGGATGGAAGTGATGGACAGTGCCTGATCTGGCAGAAAGCTTCGTTGTTCAAAGTTAATCCATCGGAATTTTTAAAAATATACTGGAACTAGCAGAGAGTTTAGACCACAAATATCTGGTCTCATATGGCAGCATTTTTTAATCCTGTCCCGCTCCCATCCAAAAAATAAATTGACTGTCATCACACCACTCCCTTAGTCCTTTGGTGTTTTAATTCTTCTGCAACTATGAAACAGGGATCCCAGCATTACTGTAATGGGATTCATATAAATTCCTCACGGCACTGTGCACCTACTTGGAATCAATACTGAGCTGGTACTGGTTGTTTCTTCTGAATGGCACCAAAATCCTCAAAGATTAACCTGAAAATGCATCAATACTTCAGAGTGCCGAGGGCATGTTTTTATATTTAACTTTACCTTGAGATTAATATATTCAAAATAGACTTGACAGTTCATTATATAAGAGAGTCATAAGAGTACTCTGAAGTATTCAGAATAATGAAGTAAGCACATGCAGGATCAGAGTCCAAGACTGAGTTATCTGGAAAAAGCATAGCTCTGTCTGGAACAAAATAAACCCAACAACGAACAGAATGCTAATTTCAACAGATACTCAAGGTATGACTCTATCTTACTTTACATTTCTTCTATAACAGTACTCATGGAAAGAGACCTACAGTTATTCTTTCTGGGGAAAGATTTGAGCTTCATAGAATATTTAAGTCTTAGTAACTCATTTCTTTTTACAAGCTTGAATTTGAACCTGAAAACTGGTCAGTTCCATTCATCGAGTTTGTGACTCCATTTTAAGTAATAAAAAAATAGAACCCAAGTATTTTAAACACAATTTGCTGAATTTAAGAGTACAATCTGTAAATTATGCATCCAAAACTTACAAAAACTCAGCTATCTTAATTGGGGCCGGGGGGGGGGAGAAACACATTTCAAGTGAGCTGATGCAAATATTACATTTTAAAGGGCCAAAACATACTGCTAAAGAAGGAAAAAACAAGTACTTTTTTTTTGGTGATAAAATAAATTATAACTTTTAACTTGGCATACAGGTTAAGAGAATGAAAGCTAAGAAAGTAAGAGCAGAAGAAATTTTAGGCAGGTGAGCTTTAAGATAAGCTCATTAATACCTGATTACTTTCAAAAACTAACAGACATTATTAGTAGGATTTCTTTAAAGCTGTGTTGCTATCACCTACAGCTAAAAATAAGAGACCATACGCTGCCCAGAACAGGCAGCATGTGGGAGAGCCTCGACAGGCCAGGGAAGAGCAGACAAATGGGGTTTGAAATCTGGGATGAAACAAAGTGATCTTTTGCCATCTCCTCATTAATTACATTAGCAGAGACAAGCTGCTTAATAAGGTTTCTTTAGGTGAAAGATGCAAACATAAATTCATGCCTCTTAATTCAAGGACAGAGGTAAAAACCAGCTAAACCTGTGGTATTTCCACATTGTTCAGAACACAAATCGTGTTAGGCTGAGCTTTATTGCCTAAGCTGCAGCTCCAGCTGTAGGTTCACAACTCACAGTCCTTGGCAGCAATTTGGACTTCAGCTTCTCACTGCTAGTTGGTACCTCTGTGCTCTGCCTTCTCAGCTGTGCTACTCCTCCTGGCTTTTGCATCACTGCTGAGAGTCAGGTTGGGAAATCAACCTGTCTGAAAACCAGCATTCCTAAAAATGTTGGCGCTTATTTTTTCCTCTTCCAGCTGCTTATCTCCACTACTGGTTTCAGACAGCACAAGAAGCAGAGGCCCAAAGGCAGGGGTGGTGGGCTGCAGTACCGATGCTAGACCTGAAGCCAGCATTGCTGCCAAGCACACGTAGCAACATGATTTTGAACCATATCTTGTGCAGGTACCAAATTCCAAAGGGAGACAATTCTCTTTCAGTTCAAATGCAAAGGAAGACAATTCTCTTTCTGTTCTGAACTTGTGGTTTAGAACAGAAAAAGCTGTATTACTTCCTCTCTCTTGCTAAGTATTTCTGAGTAGCTACAGTGTTCATCCTGTTGGTGGGTGTGTAACTCTAGCTGGTCACTAATCCCTTACCTGCTCCCTTGGATAATTAACTACTAAGCATAAATGTTGCCTGTAGCATTTTCTGTTGGGCCATAGCCCAGCTGCTGCAGAACAAAGATCCAAACTTTGATAATCCAGCAATACTAGGGTTATATTACCAATCTCACATGCCCTGAGTCATGTGTCTGCTGCCTCAGTTCCTCCTTTTTGCTTCCCTGATGAGCACATGCATGCGTGCACATGCATGTGTGCAGAAGCCACGCACGGAAGGGGTCAGGAAGGCTTCCTGCATTCAGATTTGTGCAGCCCACATTCCACCTAAAGGAGCTTTTGAACGCTTAAATGCTTCTGGATGCTGAGATGCAGCTAAAATAAAACACTGAGCTAGGGATCTCAGAGTCTAAGCAAGAAGATTCCACTCATGGGGGTTTAGCTTGTTGTTGGCGAACAGTAAATATAAATATTTGCTCTATTTACACAGCAAAAGCTGCACATTTTTTGTGTATTTCATAGAAGGGTTTGGGTTAGAAAGGACCTTTAAACATCAGCTAGTCCAACCTCCCTGCAGAGAGCAGGGACATCTGCAACCAGATGGGGTTACTCATAGCCTCATCCAACCTGACCTTGATTGTTTGCAGGGATGGGGCATCAACCACCTCTCTGGGCAACTTGGTCAGGATTTCAGCACCCTCATCATCTTTGCTGCCTCTATCTATCATTTGTTCTTTTTTGAGGATAACTCTGCTCATTCCTCTGCTGCCTGTTAACCCTCTAATCTGCTCAACTTCTTTTTCCTCTATCTGTCCATTATTCACCCTGCCCCCAAGCTTTTCCCCCATAGTTAGTCTAATTATGAACCTCCCTTTTGATAGCATCAATGGTGCAGCTATTTTATGTTAACTGTTTTATTATGCTTTTGTGCACCATAATGCACTTGGTAAGATGACAGTAGCACCAACTGGTGACAGGGTGGTGCCACAGTCAACTGCCCTGGGGTATGGTTGCAACCTAGGAGGGAAGGTTCCCAATTCCACTGCTGTGAGCCAGCCAGTTATCACTCTTGCTCTGGAAGTTTAGTACTTCTGTGTCTCAGTATTGGGCTCTTGCTATCACAGTCCCTATAACAAGGTCTTTTTAGGGTATGTGAAAAAAAATTTGCTTTCCACTGCTGTTTTTGGGAACATTCATTTGCATATGCTTGCTTTTTCTGGATGCTGACACGCAAATATCCAGAACACCCTAACAGATCTCCATTCAGCATTGCTCCCACTAGTGCCTGAGAGGCCAAGCATCCTTCCCTTGCTGTACAGTTCTCTTTCTTCTGCAAATAAAGCTGGAATTAATCCTTTGCAGGTGAAAGCTTTTCAGACCTCAGAACATCTGAGAAAATTAATACAGCAGATTCCCTAAACATCCCCAGAACCTTCAAAAAGAGTAAGGAAAACACACTGAGAGCAGCCAACAACTTGGAAAGAAAGCCCGTGTGGAATGATGGAAGTGTTTGGAAGGGAGACTTCCCTGCGGGGAATAGTGTTGCTTAACTGCAGAACTGTTTGAAATGACCTGCCTGTGCTTAAACTCCAGATTCAGTTCAGTGCTGTTCACCCAGGCATGATCATAGCCAATGTCAGTCAGGGCCAGTTCCTAAGAAGTCAGTGGGCTATTTTTTTTTTTTTCCCCTTTTACTTTTCTCTTTGGAACTAGCTCAGAATTAGTTGTGTACTTATAGCTTAAATTATAAATGACCAACACTGATAAAGGACCTGCCTTATTTCTCAAGTGCACATACATGTTTGAGCCATTTCCCTCTGGGTATTGCCCTAATGTAAGTTCTCCTTAATGTCCAGTACCAAGTTATTTGCTTATATGTCTGAACAGTTTCAGGGAGGATAGAATCTGACTACATTATTTTTCTATGCTTTGTAAGAAAGCACAGAAAGAGAGGCAGACCTATTTTCCTCACATGGTATCAGTACTAGTTGCAGACTAGCTCATATTTTATTTCTTCTTTGGAACCCCTGATCTTTCTTTGCGTGGTCTTCATTGCATAGCTAAAATCCTTTCTAGTGCATATGGGTTTGCTGAGGACTTCAGTCACCCCACCAGGGAGGATGAAGTATGACAGGTCAGTCTTTAGGAATGACCCTGTCAGGCATCCCTCAGGGACTGGTAGGCTGTCAGGAGACACTGTGCAAGCTCAACTCACCATCTGTTAGGATTTACAGAAGACAAAGCAAGTCTGTGAAGTCATGATAGTGGCAATGTGATGAAGAGGATGTGATCACTTTAGAGAGTTATCTAACAATGGATGTTTTTATCAGCTGGATGAGGATCTACTTTGATGGGCAACAGTCAGTAAGCTTAGTTATGAAGGTAAAGAGATGGGGCAAAACTGAGTCTCTCCTTTTAGTTTTATTGAGCCAGAGGCAGAAACCTTATTGGAAACAGGAGTTACTTCTCCCTGCTCCAGGCTGGTTTGACAGAGGACCTTTCTTACAGAGCAGAGACATCCTTCTAGGCCTCCCTTTTGTTTTCAGCTTTTCTGAGTCTTGAAGGTTTTTCACAACTCAACCAAAAGGAGAAAGTAAGGACAAAAAAACCCCTGCTTGTTAACCCTTCCTCTCAAACTCTGCTAGCTGGGTTCATTTTGCTGTTCTTGCTTTTACTGTGGTATTTTCTTTCAGGTTTCACAGACCTTAGAGACCCCTTTACCTGTGATATTAGCAACTCCTTCCTCTCAGGATTGTGTGTATCCAGTGCAGGCATCTTTGATCATATTGTACTGACTACAAGGGGCAAAACACCCAAATCACTGGTGGTGTTTAGACTCCCACTAACTTGTTTGGGTGCCCCAATTCAAGGAAAATCTGCAAAAGCAAAGACAGCATTAGCTTAGCTCCTCTTGACCTTCCCTTATCTGTAGACAGAGACACAGGTCCATAAACTCAGTGTTTAGCTAAAACATAACTGCTCATACTGTTAAGTTTGTAATAAGGAAAATGAAATGGAGATCAAAAGATTTGCTTTTTTGTGGATTTAATTTTCTTCCTCATCTTTGCACTTGGGTCATAAACACTGCTGTTCCCCCTCTGCCCTCCTGTTCCATATACTGAAGATTAAGTTGGGAAATATTTTTAGAGAAGCCATGAGTATACAGAAGGGAGTATTAGACTGTGACCTTATAGCTGCTTCTGAAGTTTTTGAAGGCTACATGGCAAATGTTCTCAGTATTTCCAAATTCTCAGAAAAAAAGAGATTCACAGATTGCTCTTCATTAATTTAAGTACACTAACTAATTGGCCACACGTATGTTTATTCCCTCTCTCTCATGCATGCACATATAGAGCAAAGCCAACACATATATTCCAAGATGCCTGAAACAAATAATGGACCCACAGTATTGCCTCAATAGCTACTGGCATGGAATGAAAAGTAAACAGCAAAACAGGAAAAGGAAGGCTAAAACTAGATTAAACAGATTGCTGCATTCAAGAGTGTGCAGTCATCTGGGAGCTTAAAAAAAAAGAGTTGAAAGGAAAAGTTAAAACAAATAACATACGGGCCTCTTGTATTTTTGAAAATCCCTTCACCAGCTGTGTGGTAAAATGCCTTTAACAAACTGAGATGCAGTAGAAACTTATATGTACAGAATTAGCCTTTCACTCACTAAGGTAAGCAAAATATCAGGTTATTCCTCATGACTGGAATTCAAATCAGGCCCAGATTGTTTGACAGGAACTGTAAGAAAGATGTCAGGGATCAAAGAAAGGAGCTTCTTTGTCTCAAGTATAAAGGGGGAAAAAAATGCCACTTCTCAGGAGAAAGATACGTTACCCATACTTAGATAAATGTGCAGCAGAAATTTCTAACACAACATGGCTTTGATTATCTGTAAAAGGTGTGGAAAAATCAAGGTGATTTAAAAACCTGGCCTATCACCAAAGCCAGCTAGATCTCTCGCTGTTTCCACCATTTGAAGCCAAAATCTCCCGCTGAATACTCTAGTCCTTTTTAATCCTGATTTGGATTTGAACTTGAACCCTAGGTCCTCATATAAATCAAACCCAGATCTTAACATGTTCTTTCCAGACGATTTCTGACGATAACACAACCACTATCAAAATAACCTGGCTTTGCTTCTGCAATGATTTCCAAGAGCTACAACCAGGAATTTCTCTACTTTCCTGACAGACTTCACAGACATACCTTTTCAGGTTCACTGACTGAGCTGAAAAAGAAATCCCAGCCTCTGTCACCACCACTTTAGGTTTTCACACTTGGAAATATGAAAATCAGTTTAAAGACTCTGTTGGGACAAACTGCTGTGTCCATTAGGTAGTACTTTTCCCTCTTGTCTGATCTTTGAGAGGGTAATCCACTTGTCTGCACTATTTCCAAGTTCTGCTGTAGCCCCCAAGAACTGAAAGAACTTTTTGGAGTGAACTATGTTGCTGCCTACTAGACAGGAGGCACAGAAAGAGACTTTTCAACTAAGTTAAGTAGAAACATGTTTGTTGTTGCCCTGATAGGAGCACCTGTAGCCAGTCCTACTGACCACTTGAACCACAGAGCCTAGAAGACATTCTCCTATTATGCTACCAAAGGTTTTCTGTTTGGGCAAGCAGTGTCTGATGGATTGTGCAGTACAGGACACTTTGTCCTCAATTACAAAGTCTTCTGGCCCAGCCTGGGCTAGTGAATCTCACAGGCTAACCTGCAAGTAGTTATGACCAAACTTATTCAAGAGACAGATGCCTTTCACAAATGCAGACTCAAGCAGCTAAACCTACATTTCCAATGAGATTTTACATAAGACACTATTTTTTTTTTAATCTTTAACCAATGTCCTGCAGCAAGCACTTGGCTAATTTGTTTCTAAAATAGCTATATTTCAATTTGAAAGTGATGGAGATACCCAGTTAAAAACTACAGTTAAAAACTACATGATCTCCAGATATTCTAAATTAAAGGTTTTGTAATGAAGCACAAATAGAATCTGAAAGGCAGTAGAGATGATTACTTGAACTGCTAGCACCCATAGGCAGTAAAAAAATGACAAAAAAGGGAGTACTTGAAAAAGTTCCTATTTCTAAGAAGCCAGTTTTACTTTTCTTATGTAGCAAAACATTTCTTCTGTGAAAGGACCTCTTGATATATCCATCTAGGTAGAATGGTTTCACTGCTGAAAGCCATTTACAGCCTAAGTCTGGATGCTAATAAAGCAGGAAGCAGAATTTAAAACTCCTTTGGACCTCTGGGTTGAGCAGAACTTCCTGCTACGCCTAGAGAGTCCAGACTCCCAGAGACAACTTATGCAGACTTATATTAGCCCAGACTCCATTTGGATCATGGTTGGGAGCCCTGGCAAGCTAAGGTCAATGCTAAGGTGGTCTGTGCTGTAGCTGTCTGAACTATAACTAAGCTGCAAACAAGTAGGAGATGAAGTTCTAGGACAGACAGTATCTTAACCTTCATCTGTACAAATGTCTGCCCTGCTAAGTAGAACAAGTATTTTGAGAAAACCCCACATTATAAATGTACATGCTCTATTTCCACTTGTATGAGCCGTGCACACCAAAGCTCATTTCACAGCACTGGAAACACCCTTACTGTGTAGGAAGCCATGATAACACAGAGGGCTTCTTGATAGAAGTAGGGCAGGGGCTCCCTAGTTGCCATCAATTTGTCTTCTTGTTCTGAAGATCCCAGGTACTGGTACTACAGAAACAACATTAAGATACTAAAGCTCCAAGATGTAATGCTCATTGCTGTCTCAACATTAGGCATTAGACTTCACGCAGGGAATTGTGCCTATTTTAGCAGCTGCATCAGAGGATGAGTTTGCAGCCAGACTTTCTCCTTTCCCCCAGTTGCTCCCTCCGGTGCCCAATGGGTTTTCAGCCTCTGGTTCATGGTTCCCCATTGTGTTCCATGCCCTAGAAATGTCTAAAGATCTGGAAGGTTAGAAGGAGAATAATTCTCTGCACTCACTGCTGAGCCTTCAGCTGCAATCCCTGTGCCTGGTGGAATGCAGGTGGTAGACAGCAGTCTGCAGTTACATCAAGGACTGCAAATAGAGGGGAAAAGAGTACTCAAAGATATGAAACCCTGGCCTAAATGGCATCAGAAGGAATTTAGTTGTTTACATGAATGGAGCCAGGATTACCCTTCTAGCCAAGATGATAAGACCCTGCAGTTTATCTATACATTTACTCTTGTTTTCTGCCAGCAATAAACACAGTAAAAAGTAAGATAAAGCTGTATCAAAGCAGCTGACTGTGCCACAAGGGATGTTTCTCTTAGCTTCAGTCCACAAGATTATCTTGCACAAAGCTATAAGTATGAAAGCTGCTGTGCAAACACTGCACACCATTGTTTATTTTGTCATATCACAGCTAATCATAACCCTTTCAAAATGCTGAGCAGATATTACGGAAAACAGCATACTGTCATTAGTGCAGAAGGTGATCACTGCTAGACTGAAGAGTCCACTTAAACCCCTTCAGCTGTGGTTTATAGGCATTGCTGTACAGTAATCTGCAACTCATCTGCTCTTGAGAATGAACACTGGTGATGGGCAAGAACCATTTTGAATGTGAGCTTTGACATACTCCAAGATCCAGATGATTATCTAAGCCATAGATAACACTACCATACCCTTGATGTACTGTTTCTCCACACTTCGCCAAGGGAAAAGGGCTTTGTCACACAGCTTTTCCCAAGTGCTGGTATAAACTTCAACACTGAGCTATTCTACTGGAGGCCTGGGAGAAAACCCGGTGTTAAGACATTACTGGTCACAGCTCTCTGTCCTGCTTAGGACAAAAGCTGTCACAGTTAATCAGGTATATCCCTGAGATATACAACTTGCAGCTTAGGAGATAATGCGTAGGTGACGTGTCCATTTATTTGAGGCTTTCTTTTACCTGGGATCTCCCCAACTCTGATTGTCTGTCACCTAGATATCCTTGAGAAATGGCCATTAGACTTCATACAACCATTGATGATTTTCTCATCCAAGAGAATCATCACAAGGAGCGAAATGACAGAGCTGAGGACACCACAAGGACTTGCATACCTCGGTGCTGAAGGCTACTGCCTTCCCCACAGAGCTGACAGCTCACCCACCTGCACTGCACAACTGAAGGTCTGGCACATCAGCCAAGGCCATCAAGACTCTGCACTGAGATTACACCAAACTTCGCAGCAGGATTCTGGCAAGGGGCAGCTGGCAACAGGAGGGCCAGGGAAGACAGAAGAGCAGCTAGAGATTTCAGCCTGTTTTCCTTCACAAGTACAACATAGCAGCCATTGATTGGGCTTGTGCTCTTTACTAGAAGGATGCTGACACAGGGTTGGTTTCCCCCCCCTCTTTTTGTCCCCATAAAAACACTTGGACAGGTAAAGTTTTTCAAAACCTTCCTTCATAACAAGAGATTTAAACCACACTTGATTTGTTTCCAATTTTGATTTCTGCTTGTTGCAAACACCACAGATCTGAAGGCACCAAGAATAATCATAGAACCTTATCATTTGGAAAAGACCTTTAAGATCATGGACTACAACAGTCCAAGTCCTTTAAGTCATCAGGTCCTAGCACTGCCAAGTCAAGAGGCTAAAAGGGCATCAGCTTTCCTGGTCCTGATGGACCTGACACGTTGCAGGGTTCTTCCTTCCCATCATGTGGCCTGACACAAGGGGAAGAGACAGAATTACGCAGTTCTCCTCCTCCCCCCCCACATCCTCCTGGGGACCTCTCCCATGGAGGCAGCGCACCGGACACAGCCTGTGTGTCAGGAGCCAGCCCCATTTCCCTTCTCTTTCCAGTGAATAATCTCCAGCTCATACCAGCCAGCAGTAGCTAAATGGAAAAACTTACCTCTTTGTTTATGCACCACCAGTAACATCAGGTTTAATCATATATCCCCAGTCATTTATGCCCTGAGACTGGCACCTGAAATTGTAGTGCAAATTCAAGACAGTTGTCATCAGCATCCCTTCACTTTATTAAGTTCAGGAGGAGCCCAGCCTGTGGAAGCAGAGCCATTTTTCAGCTCTTGCACTGTTCTGTGAGGCGGTCACTGCCCTTGCTTGTACAGCTACAAAGCCAGGCACCAGTGTGTAAATCAGCCCACTTCTGTCTCACAGTCTGCTAGACAAACTCCTAGCAGAGGTGTGAACTTCCCCAATTAATCTTAATGAAGTGTTAACTTCAAAGCTGAGCTGCAGCCATTTATAGGTTAACAGAACCTTACAGAAAAAACCTCCCAGCTTGAGTTGTTAAAACACAGCTCCAAGGGGACAGGATTGGTCAAATTTGGGGGTTATTCTGGGATCTGGAAAAAAAATCCCACTTCACTGGCAGCCTTTGCTGGTGCACCACTTCCATTACAGCTGTATTGTTAGGAGACCAGAGGGTCAGGCAGCCAGACTGGAAAAACTGTACAGTGTATGCATGCTAAAAATATCACTGGAATGGAGCAGATGGAGCAAGATAAGGAGGCCTGGATGATAAAGGCTGTAAGGAGTTGTGTAAGCTTATTGAGCCAAGTGATGACCTTGCTTGTACTGTCTTTTAGCTTATTCAGGTCAGTGAAGTGCAGAGCCAAACTCAAGCCCCAAACTCAGTTTTAATACATGTAAATCCAGAATCCTCAGTTACTCAGGGATGCAGAGCTTTTAACTTGAAAAAAAAAAAAAAGACCATGTGTGCTTCAAATGGGTCTGTAGATGCTTGCAGTGTAACCATTAGTTTTGCTAGCACTTTTCAGCCTCTCGTATGAGGGCATTTATAAATGTCAATCCACATCATGGACCCTAAATATAGATCTCTTGGAACACGTCCTTCATTTGGAAGGATCATTAACCTTATTTTCCTGATACAATGCCACAGAAGTGGAGCATTTGCAAGGAAATCTCCCCTGACATATCTCTGCCTGATTTGCAGCCAAGAAGCACCCCTAAAGAACTGGGGATGGGGATGCAATTTGGGGAACCAGGTTACGACTCATCAGTATGTATTCACTTCCTACCCCCAACACGAACTGGTTGATATTTAAGTTCATTGGTTACTCTAAAGTAGAGCAAATGTGTTGAGCTAGAGATCATATAAACAGACTGGGAGCACCCTCCATGGAGGCAAGTGTCACCACATCATGACCTATACACTCAGGTATTCCAGCAAGTGAAATCTCAGGTACCCCCTTTTTAACCATCAAAAACAACAGGAAAAGCACCTCCTTTGAAACAATTGCATGGATCTGTTTGATATAGCCCAAAAAAAGGCAAAGCTGCTGTGCTGAGCAATACAGATTTCATTCCAGATATAAAAAAAATTTAAATGTGAAAGAGGAAGAGCCCTCCTGACACTTCATTACAAGCTCCCTTGAAGACCTCTGACTCAGCTGATTATTAATTGCCAGAACATGCCCACATTTGCCTGTGTAAGCTTTTAATATATGAAAACTGAAGAAAAACATGAAATTAATTATCCATGTTCTGAGAAGTTCAAGAATAAATGGCTATGTTGTCATGGCTGCAGTTTTGTTTATAGTATTGTTTTTTCCTCATTATTAGCTACTACTAACTAGCAAGACAGAGAAGCTCACTTCCAGCACCATAACATGGCTCTGACCTCCAGTATCCTGCCAGGGTAGTGGTGAGGCACATTTAGGAAGTTCTAGTTTGGCTAGCAGGTGGTTGTAGGTCAGATGATGCAGAAGCAAGGAACAGTTCTTTCAGAGCCACAAGATCTTCTGCAGAATGCCTCAAACCTAGCCATGCTCACCAGGGTCAGGAGGCAGTTATTGCCACACTGCAAAGTTATTTCATACTAGCAGTTACTGTGTGTTCTTCCCTCAGAAGTGTCTCATTAGAGAAGACAGGCTAATAGTCTGAGCTCAGCAACAGCAGACAGTCAATAGAGGAATAGCACGAGAGATCTCACTCATTTTAGGAGCCACAGGTCATCACTGACAGGGAGAGCAAGCAGTTATTTTAACTTAAACAGTTATACAGTAACTGCGGAAAAAAGGGTCTTTCAGCAGCCTCAAGCTGTGAGATCTGTCAAGCTGCTGTGACACTGGTCAGTCATGAAACCAAATCTACGCAACCAGTAAGTTCTTTCCTAAGTCAGGGAGGCTCTGTTTCCTCTGGAATGGGCATGTTTGGGAATATTTACTGCTACAGACAAGCCTCACAAGCTGACTGAGTTCTGCCCTGCCCCTCCTGTTCCGTGCCTGCAGGCAGAGTGCTGCTGTTCCTCCCCACCAGGAATGCACTGCAGATCACAAACCCATCTCCCATCACCTCCTTCCTGATGTGTGTGTTCAGGCAGAATAGTTTGGGCTGCACAGATTACACTGTTCCTTAATCCTTTAAGGTCAAGCTCCAACAAGAGCTAAGCGTAGAGCTGCTCTCAATGCAGTATCTTTTCCAACCAGTTCAGTATTCAACTCAAAATGTGGTCTGGGCAGCATTCTCCAAAAACAGACCTTGATGTACATCTGGGAACACAACACAATAGCTGTGGGTTGATTTGTCAGGTACCATCTATACTCCTTTTAGTTTTAATTGCATACCCAGTATGTTCTTCACTTAGAAGACTTTGGTGAAACCGGAAACCAATTACTAGCAAAAATAATGATTTTACATTTACAGATCAATTATTAATGTTTAAAATCTTTGTGCTAGTCTCTAAATTATTTTCACTTGCATAGTAACAGTCAGGAGGAACAATACATCTCAGACCTGAGCAGACCTATTGACTGGGAACAAACAGACGCTTCCCTAAATGCTGCTCTGCAGGGCTGCCAAGACACCTGTAAATAAATAAATGCTGTTGCACTTTTCTCAGTCAGATTCACATAGCATAGCTTAGAAGAGTTTAAACCCATACCAGTGAACATATTACTTTGGATACCAAATCACTACAGCCATGGAGGCACAAGCTCTTTATCATTTCTCATCTCCTAATTAAACTCACTACTAATAAATGGAGATATATAAGTGCACATGAGAGTGAATATGGAATAACCAACTAAAATGCAACTCTTTGCCTCAAAAGAGATGACTAAGGATTATATTAGAAGTCCTACCATATTAAGTGACACACAGAAGGCAAATAAGTGCTAACTGTTCACATTTTATAACTTTGAGAAGTAACAAATGTCATACAAACCCAGCAGATACCAGGATCACAATAAAGAGAATGTTGCTCTTTATAAAATATATTATGTCATTAAACTTCTTCCTACAGAACACTGTGGAGGCCAAAGGGCTCAAGGAAAGACTTGAGAAATTCAGATAAGGGAAGTCCATCAACAGTTATTAATGATAAAGGCATCAATTCACTGAGCTACAAATGGTCAGATGCTGAAGGAATGCTTTGGGGAAATACCACTTCACCATCAGCCTGTGTCTACTCAACTACTCTTATACTCTTCCATTAACATTTGCTTTTGACTAGTTGTCAGAGAGGATCAAGGGCCTACTGGCCCTTAAGGGACAAGCTCCAAGGACACAGACAACAGGACAAGGGGACCTCTCCAACCACAGCCCATTACCCTAGTACCTGAGCAAAGCAAGTAGGGCAGGTTCAACCCAGAGTCCAGACCATAAGGCAGTATCATAGTGATAGTCCAGGGTCAAGGAGTCAATCCACAGGTCAGGGCCAGGATCAGGTCCAGGGGTTGCCAGGTAAGCCTGGGGCAGCAAGGCAGGACATCAGTCTATGGGTTCGGGCCTGGACCAAGAAGCTCCACAGGCAGGCAGAGGCATTACCAACCTAGAAAACAGCCGCTCCTCCAACACAACTCCCAGAAAAGTTGATTATCCCCATGTGGAGCTTAAATAGTGCTGCTAGGGCCATGGGTGTGGGTGGGGGTCCCAGGTGAGGCTGATCAGGGCCAACAAGGTTTACTAAAGCACTCATAACCCTGTCACCACGGTGTGACAACAGGATTCCTGGTCGGATTGTGTAGTATTTTCCCATATCATGTAAATCTATATTTGAACATTAGCAACTTATAACAAGTGTGAAGCATCAACCTCACCAACTGCTTCAACTGAGGGATAATGATCTGATAAGATCATTAGCTCTTGAAGTAGATGAGGACCAAGCCCTGAAGATGAATGCTCAGGTCAATAGACTGCAATTATAGTGCCTGTAGACAGGCAGAGTCACTAATTAGGGCTTCCCACAGGTCCACATATTCATGCTTCCAAGATCCACTAAGAGATTAAAGCCTTGGTGTAGTCTGTGCTGTACAGCATTAACATCCTGAACAGAAAAGGTTCCAGGACCCAGTATCTTTTTCTTCCACGGATATGGTTTGTGTTACATTAAAAATGAAATAAAATGTTTCATGATTTTAACATACAGGCTCATGGAGAGGCCAGTGTGTGAGTTGCCCGCTACAGTTAGAGATGGTGTATAATACTCATGGTTTTCAGCCTTCCAGAATGTGGCCTAGATTTTAGCAGGCTATAGAAAGCCAGACTTAATGTGAATCATGGACAGTCATGTGAAGCCCTTCCTCTTGCATCTCTGATCACACAACATGCTCTGGCAGGGACAACAACAACATTTATGGAAAAATAATGGTAATTATGTCATTAATGTGTTAAGCTGCTGAAAGTAAGAACACCAACACCAAACTATCCTTTCTCTCTCTGTGGACCACTAATGATATATTTACTAAGGTTGCTGAGCCATGGGAACATACAGTCCCATACTTAATAACGTCATTCAAGTGGAAATTTTCTACTCTGTAATCTTATGACTCTAATTAAGAACATTAAGAAAAAATCTATACTTACGTCATGCTTTTTTTTTTTGTAGCATCTTTGTTGTTGCGAATATTACCTTTATGGTATTTCCATTTATAGAATCATGAAGGATAAGTGAAATAAGAAGAGCTCTGCTTGCAAAAAATTGAAGTTTATTGGCTTAAATTCATGGGTCAATATCCTGCATCACATCTGAAATGAAGAAAACAAGTATTTTTCTTTTCTCCTACTGATGCAGTAGTGAACTCTGGTTTTAATTAAAAATCCTCTTGTCATGATGGCAGTCCAGGGTGTTGAGACTTCTGTTGTATTATTAAGTTGGGTAAACAAAGTGCATAGCAGGGTCTGAGAACTGAGCATTCAAAGAAATGCCTGGGTTTGTATAACCCTCAGCAGAAAAGGATGACAATCATGACACTGTGTATCCTACCATGTAGGAAAATAGATTTGGCCCATCAAATCCAGCACTTCATCTCTGTTCTGAAAAGTCTCTCAGAACAGGAAAGGAAATAATGGGAGCAATGGACTGCAAGTGACAAACTGCAGAGGCAGTAATGACAGGGAGTCTAAAATATGCTACAGAAGACATTGTATTAGCAACTCTTAGATGGAAATGGCAAAGCCAACAGCTAGCTAGAAATGGAAGGCTTGTCTGGACCGAAAGAGAAATGACCTGAACTTCTACCCACAATTTGATCTGCAGCCAAAGCAAAAATGCAGTTTGTATTCTGAAGAGTCAGAGCCGTTACCGCAGCGTGTTTGCTGTTCTCTGGGTTTTTAGTTCCAGGCTGATGTTCTATTTCCATAGAAAAATCATCGTGCCTCTACAGAAGATAAAAACCAGGAACTTATAGTTATAAATGAGCATGTCCATGGAACAGCTCTCAGTCAACGGCCTCTTGTTAGCTTGTATACCGCCTTTCTTAATTATTGCAGCTTCCTCCCCAGCCTGCCCTGGTTCCTGGAAGAATGCAGTGAAATGCAGTCAGATTTTTACCCAAGGCAGTTTTTAGCCCTCAACTCATTACCACCAGCTCGCTCTGTCATGCAAGCTTGAACATCTCACCTTTACTTT
Source organism: Megaceryle torquata (assembly GCA_024611175.1). NCBI lineage: Eukaryota > Metazoa > Chordata > Aves > Coraciiformes > Cerylidae > Megaceryle > Megaceryle torquata. The sequence goes on along the minus strand of JANIJG010003027.1, from coordinate 126,420 downwards.
CCTAATGCCGTATCAAGTTGTCTGCGTAAGGAAAAAAAAAAAAATCATTATTTTAATCTATTATTGTATACTAATAATTTTATAATTATTCTAGTCATTTTTTCTTACTGACACACACTGCATCCAGACAGCTTTGCACGGGACAGCATAACTGCAGATAGATGTGGTAGGTTAGTGGATGTGGGTGCTACAGTTTGTTGTCTGTGCAGTTAGTGATGGTAAGACTATGAAGATAACTCCCCATACACATCATATTGTATCTTACATTGTGTCCAAGCTTATGCTTTCTGTCAACCTATAGGCTGATATTCTTCAGTACTAGTTCTGTCAATACTTTTCCTAGCAATAGTTTTGTACACTGTGGTCATGTACTGCTCCTTTCCCATTCATCCTCCATCACTTCCAGCCACCAGCTCAGTGTTTTCTTTAAGACTCAACAGTGATGCAGATATTCAAACTACTGCTGCCATGCCATGCTCAAACATAAACCTAGGGTGACCCTGGGCTGGCTTTTCCAAACTGCCCTTTTCTGGCTTTCCCAATATGCCTTCTCTTAACTTCATGAACCTCTCAGCTATTGAGTTCATCAAGGAGGTGACTTCTGATTTCTGTGTGATTTAGTCTCTGTGTCTTGCAGCGTGTCTCACAGGCTCCTCGGGTTTGTGGCCACGATGAGGGGTTTAGTGGGGATTAATGGTGTTGGATGGGAGGAAATCTGGGGCAAAATGGCAGAGGATTTGAACATGGATTTTATCATGTTAAAGTGTTTATCAAATATTAAAAAATAAAACAATTGTTTATACCATGTTTCCCCTGTATTACATTTTGTATGAGTTAAAGACATATAATACTTGCTATATATAAATATAAAATTCTATCATCTTATTGTTTAAATATAAACCCATCCAGTGAGTCAAGTTCTGAAAGGGACCTCTTATTTTCCCACTGAAAACTGACTCCTTCTTCGAGTGTAAAGCCTTTTTATAGGCTAGCTGCTGTGGAAGCTGGTCTAGAGGAGAGCTCAGCAGCTCAGTGGCACTGCTTACATAGAGCATCTGACATTCATACTCTTTTTGTTCGCTGTATTTCACTGAACACCAGACAATGTAAGAAGTCTTTGCTGTCACCCCTTGTTATGTGATCTCGGTCTCCCATAACACCACCTTTGTTTCACCAGAGTGTGGGTGAAGTCAAGAATAATAAATATCTTTTACAAGAATATTTTTCAAGGAAAGTGAAAATTGTATTTAGAAGGCTCACTGAAAGAGATTAAAGTAACTCTGAAACTTGTCACCTGCAAAACCAGCTCAGATGTGCTTCTGCTTTATGTATTCTTACTGTAGAAAGAACCTTTGATTTCAGGAGATGATGGGCTTGGATCAAGTACCCAAATCTGGGGCGAGACCATTAGAAACCACTCAGCCCCAGCTCTGAGATGCAAGCAGCAGGGATGTCCAGAGTGTGAATAACTGGAATTTATATCACGGTGGTGGTGATGTAATTTGTACAGCTGAGACATCACATGAAAGGCAAAAAAAAAAAAGAAACAACACATCCACAAACACAGACACACACAGATTAGCGGGAAGTTTCACCTCAGGAAATCATTGTGGCTCTCTGTTCCTGTCAGTAATGTGTCTGCAAATGTCACCCAACAGCAATGCATTACCCCACGAGCAACTCCAGAACACAGAGGCAACCAAAAGGGTGATGAGAAAGAGACTGCCAAATATTTTTGAAACAAGTCAGGGATTGGACCCGTCGGGAGAAAAATTACGCAATAAAATAAACAGCTTTTGCCAAGAAAACCAAGACTCGGGGAGGAAGCTGCCTGTGCCAGTCCTGGCCACAGAGGAGAGGCTGTTTCTCTGGGAAGGACAGTGAAGTCGGACCCAATATTTGCTTCTCCTCCTTGTCGACTTCCTTCTCTACTTGTCTCAGACAACCAGGTGTGTCCAAGCTGGTGCTCAGACCCAAGGCTTCTCTGGTGAATGGTGTCTGGCTACACATAGGCTGTGCCTCTGTGTGAAGCCACTGAACTAATACGTGGCATGGGAGAATAATTTCTGTACTCCAGAGAAGCCCCATTTTCTTCTTTGACCTCACTTTCCAGCAGAACTCAGTAGTCTGCCATTATAAGAAAGATCTCTTTTCTCTTTATTATAGACCAATGATTAGAGAAAGAAAAATCACAGGTCCAGGAAAACCTAATTTCATTCCCTGCTCCCTGTGAGCACACCTTCACTGCTCACTGAAACAAGAGGAGGAGGGTTGGTAGAGCCAAAGGATGCACCTTTAGATACATGCTACAAAAGACACAGAGATGCGTGTCTCTCCTATGAGAGCCTACATGGACCCATCACTGGAAAACCTCTCTGCGGTTTCATCAGCTGGTGTCCTTGCTATCTGTGTCCTGACCTGGAACTTTCATGATGGAGAGCCTGCTGCACTTCTGGGGGCCGCTCAGCCTCAGACGCTCTGCTGACACTGCCGGCCAATTTGCCAGTCACGGCAGTAATCGCAAGTCTACGAGGAAATGAAGTCAACAGTAACTGGAATAACTTCAGAAAAGCCTTCCATGAGGCAGCAGGGATTGAAAACCATTACTGATGAGGGCTGAATTAGAAACAGTGGAAAACTCCGTATCTCATTACAATTTGCCACAATATACAGATTAAAAGGATTAATCTGGTTGGTGGTGCCATATGCTGCTCCAGGTGGGCTGAAGAAGGACTTGGCTCTATTGGGTACTCAGAGAGTTTTAACAGGTTAATACTGGCAAGTTTATTTAATGCACTGAGCTCAGTTCCTGTTGGCTAATGTTAATGTTGGCACAATTAGGGTGATGAAAACACTGTGCAGATGTCCTCTGGTGATCCAGTCCCTCCCCAACACTTGTAACTATCAGATAATAAGCTCTTTTTCCATGGTTGCTCTGGTTGGTGATTCACGGAAGATTACTTACACTAGTTCTCCTCTTCCTTTTGTAATGTGTCTGGGCTTCTTACCCAATTCAATACTGTCTTCCTGGCCGCTCTCGTTACGGGGCAGTCACAGTTTCTCCAGGGTTTCTTGCCGCTTGCCAGGCTGAGCTCGGCACGCAGCAAGCCCGCAGCCGGCTGGGAGTGTGTGGGGTGAGCTCCAGAGCAGCAGCAGTGACAGGCACACTTCTCATCTCACTGGTTTATTTTAAATTGCTACAAATACTTCAGCTTGATGGATTTTTTTTTTTCATTTATTTTCTTTTTACTTATGCTTTTTTCTTCTTTAGGAGCTTTTTCTACTAACTAAACTTGTTTTACTTCTACGTAGTTAATTCCTTGTTAATATTTACTAAATGCAACACTGGAACGTGATTGTAAATTTAATCTCCTGCCTTATTTAAACCTCCATTTGGATTATTCAGAGAAAATTGCAGTTTCCCTATTGGAGTTTAATTAATTCTTGTGCAATGTTTTTCCTTCTGACACATGCGCTTTGCTATCTTACTCCTACTTTCAACGATGCTCGCCTTTCCTGTAATCACTGCTAATAAAAGATAAAAGAAGGAAAGGTAGATGTTGAAAAAACAGTGGGTCCTTATGGGTGCCTCTTACTCCATATTCAAGTTTGGGTATGAAAAAAGCAATCAATACAAAAAATTACCAGCTGTAAGAGCTTGAAGGCATAAGGAACAAAGGCAAACCTTTATTCCCTGAGGAGTGGTGCCTCACATAGTGGGACCACTTTTCTAATTCTCTTGGCAGCAAGCTCTAGCATCAACATGAAGTCCAGGACAGAGTTTAGTTGCTCTGCTTGCCCCATACCTGCTCTCTTCCAGCTCAGGAAGAAGTTCTGAGATTCTGGAGGATTTCAGTGTTTCAGCATTGTTCTGCAGAGGCCTCTATCTACAGGGTGGGAAGTAGACTGTAAAAGGATGTGTTAGAAGCAGTTTTAGACCCCTGGCTATGTCTGGAAGAAGGAACGTGGGTTTCATAGTGTTCAGACAGCTCCTCAGCCTGGGTGTGTTTTCTGCTCAATGCCCAAGTTCCAGGCTTTTCTCTGTATTTTCCTTTTTATGGGAAGGAAATTTATATGTGTGGGCCAGATTAAGGTCACTGTGTGGTATAAGCAGATTCTGGGGCAGGATAATCAAGGACCAGGACCACGGGATGTCCAGTGGTATGTCCCCACAGCTCAGCTGAATTGTCACCTGGTAGCAGTCCTTATTGCCTGTGAGGGACAAAGCCCTTGATGTGATGTTCAGAAACCAGGCTGCTCCTGTGGTGCTGACTTTTGTCTTATTTTCAGCTGCTAGAGCATATTAAATAAGCCTTTCCCCAGTATTACTCTTCCATGCAAGCCCCTGCTTCAGTTGCCATAGGGATGGCTTGTGACTGCGACTGGCAGGGATCTCAAGGCCATCTCTCTGGTGATGTGATGTCTGCTGTCAGTAAGTGAAAGCCCTTACTCATTTGCATTTCACAGCTACAGTGATGTTTATTGCCAGCATCAGAGCAGAAGAAAAGAATGATTTGTTTTACTTAATTTTTTTTTCTTCTTGCAGGCCAGTTACAATCCTATTTTATATTCTCTTTCGATAGAAGTCAACATGAATCAAGCCTAGAAGCTCATCATCTGAGGCAAGGAGCGTGGCGTTGACCTTATCTCCAATCTAAAGATGTCATATAGATTTTCAAGAAACATAAAGCCTGAGGAATTGATCTGTGCACGGAGGGAATCAGAAGTGATCTGGGCATAGTGGGTGGCAGTGGTCAACTGTGTACTTCAAAAGGCATTCCCACAGACTGGCATTTGTCATTTGTATGCAACAGAAAATGAGGAAAGCAGCCTTTCTTCCACTGAATTGTTTTAGTTTGCGAAAGAGTGTGTTGACAGCATTGTTTCTTAATTAAAAATATTTTGAGTGTGAGATGTGATAAATATGAACTTCTAAGAGGAGGAATAAAGCAAATATTCTAAGAACAATCTAAACTCTGTGTGATCTGTGTTTCAGCAAACAATTCTGGGGAATTTGTCCTTATTTGTTAAACAATACTATCTCGATAGAAATGTAAATGAATTATCCCATTTTTTGTAACACCTTTCACTATGACAACTCACTGGTGCTGCATCTGGCACTACAAGAGCCATGTAATTTCCCAAGGATGTCTGCTGTCCTCTCTTGCAGTAGGATGGGAAACCGGAGTGGGTTTTTTGGCAGTCTTGAGGAAGGGAATGAATTTCCCATTGATGCCTCCTCCCCAAAAGTTAGCAACTAACCGGAATTTCCTTCTGAGAGCCACTGCACACAGGAAGAGCAGGGACTGGGAACCAGGCTGTAAAGCTGAAGAAGAAAAGCCATGGATCAGCTGTTTCAGCAGCCACCCTTCCTCACAGGACAAGGGAAAAGAGTGGACACAAGCCTACGTGCCCCATGGCATCCCTCCAACACTCATTTTGTAGGCATCGTGAATGTGAATGAGGCGGAAAAAAATGGATCTTAATAACGCTTTGTCCAGGGAAGGCTGGGTGAGTTTTGTAGTTGAGTGGTTTTAGCTGAGCTCTTCCTGGAGGAAGAGGAGGGCAAATTCACATACACTTTTGTTAAGGAGTTTGTCTTCCACTCTCTGAGATGATGGAGAAGCCAAAGTGTAACTGGAAGAATGGATATCATTAAGTGACCTCTGAAACCATCTTTAAAACTTCTCTCAGATTAATTCTCCAAATCAGCTTGGCAGAGGGTAGGGCTGACTTTCCATCTGAGAGTATTTAAGACAAGCTATGTCTAAACTGCAGGACCAACAGTGCTTTTGAATTGTGGATCACATCTAAGCATGCAACTTTCTTCTCTCTTCCCCTGTGTTCTGGTCTCCATGGGAAGGAAATGCAGGCAATTACTCTCCATGCAGGTTTCCAATTGAGCAAAACAGCACAAAAAATTCTGTAACAAACATTTCACCCGTAGGCTATATGTTACAGAATCAACACCATCCCATGCCTCTTGTGAAAACTGTTGTCATCATCTCTCTGTCACTCCCTGCTGGTCTTAATCATTGTATACCTCTTGTATCTTTTCACTGCTTTCCTACTCCATTGCTATCTTTGCTTTTTCCTCTTTCCCATCTCATTTCACCTCCTGCTCCACCCTCCTTCTTCCTTTCCTCCCCTCAGTCTCTACCGTGCTACTCCTCACATGGGTGAAGAATCCTAACTGAATAGGCAGGGTCCTGCCAAATATGTGGGAAGGACTGACAGAAAATAACTGGATGTACTGGGCAACTGCAGACTCTTACGGTGCTGTCTGGCAGCAAGCGGTAGATAAACAGGGGGTGCATCGCGTGGCAGCGCAGGAAATTATGCTGTACCAAAGAACCCAACACCAAGACTATGAGGCTGAATTTAAGAGCTTTGAAACTCCCATGCTATCAAAAATGGGTTCCACTGATTGATTTAGGAAGGCAAAAGGCTTTGGAGCTCAACAAATCAAAATGTAACATCTACCTGCAAGAGAAATAACACGGCTCAGTGCAGCACTTGAAACTTCACGAGACTTTCTTGTCCTGCTCCTGTTGGTGTGTGCAACGTCCTTGAAAACTGTGAGGCCCTTGTGAAGCAGGAGGTGTACAGTAGAGTAAACATTTGTATGGTGTGTGACTCACATAGAAACAAAACTTTCATTGCAATTGAAGTCTGGGAAAGCATCCTAAAACCCCTTTGACTTAAGTATCTTAGGATACCCAGTGTATGCTCAGTAACTGATACACGGCTGCTCATTGGAGGTTCCAGGCTGTTTTTTGAATCCAACTTGCCCAGTGCTGGACTAGAAAACTTGGTAAAGGCATTACAACTTTCCATTGAGAAACTCTGCATCTCACTGCAGGGTTGATTTACATTTTTATCCCTACTGACTGTTGACGTATTTGCTGTAATAGTGTTCGCAGACAAACCTGGGAAGCTCTGTGGCTGAGAGCCTCCTGATTTCATGTGGATTGCTGGCGCTTTGAGTAGACATTTACCAGCAGCTGGGAGCTTGGAGATACAGCGTCTATTCTTTCTTTTCACATTTGCCTACAGAGCTGTAAATGTCAAAGCTTTTCAAGTGCCCCTCAAACAAAACGAGTTAGTAAATCAGCAAATGTGGCACCGCACACACTCATGTGGTGCATGTTAAGCTACTGTACTTCATTCACTTCTTTATCCGATGGCTCCGTGAGAAAAGAGACCTCGCTGAGGCGCCGAGATGCCGTAGTCATTTTGTTTGGTTTTTGTTTTTGTTTTGTTTTTTGGTTTTTTTTTTTTTTCACATGGCTACTGTTCTTGTTTTGTTTTGTTTTGTTTTTTTTTCCAAAAGCTCCATCAGATGTGCTTAGCATTCAACTCAACTAGATACATTGGATGAAAAGGCTATTTTCTCCTCACTGATGAAATATAATTGAACCCACTTATAATGAACTCACATACCAAATAATGAAACTCTATTTGTGTGACCGGGGCTCTTTCCCAAACCCCACAATTCCCATTCCCCTAAGGGAATGTTTTATGTGAGTTTCCACTGGTTTCACTGAGATCACAATTTGGCACATCAGCTTTGCTTGAAAACGTGAGTTCTTCATTTTCTTTGTAACAAAGAAAAGCAAGTTTGTAAAAAGAAAATACATAGAGTAGGAGCAATTTAATTAGCAGGGTTATTTGCAAAAAGCCCCAGTCTGCCTCCGCCAAAGAAACCATTTCTTTAGAACAGTTTTTTCCAATCTTCTCTTCTGTTTTATTACTCCACTTCACTGTGACTCGTGGTTTACTGGGTGTCTTCTTTACCTTCAACCTGTTTAAAGTTTTCTGCTGCAAATTCTCCAGGAAGCTGCCAGTTTTGGCACAGCCCTGCAATCTCTTCCCTTGAAAGCCGTAAGGGCCTCGTTAAGGAGCGAAACGGCGTAAGGCAAACACTGGTATTGTGTCCTTGGGCTCCTGCAGAGATAAAACTCTCCCCTTGGTTCAAATATGGGAAGATGTCTCTAACCTCCTTTACGTGGAAGCGTGGTGGATAAGCAGGGTACTTAGCCAAAACATCTCTGCATGACCTCATGTGTGTATCTGGAGAATGTCAGAACTGCTCGCTGAAGATAAGGAAGAAGACACAGCCTCAGACAAGGAAGATGTGGAAGGAAGGGTGCGCTACATTGTCTATACATGCTGGATTTTAGTGAAAATAAATTTACTGTGCACTTACTTAAATCTGACTGCCTACAACCAGGCATTTCTGTTCCTCTGAGCTCTGCCCCAGGGGAGCTGGTGTGAGAAAAAGTCAAACCAAGTGAAGGTGGGCTGAGTTTTTAAACTGAGTGATGTGCTGTTTTTGAGGTGGCTTTAACCTGGGAAATTTGGGACTCCAGGAAAAACAAAACAAAACAAAACCAAACCCACCACTTAAATTTGACCACAGTACCACTGCCTGTTACCAGCTCAGTTACCTGTTACCAGCCTGGCATTTTCATCAGCCAGGGTGAGGTCTAATCTGGGGTGGGCAGCTCACAAACAGTGAGAGATCCATAGTACAATAGAGCCATGGGGTTTTATCATGGGCTCTTCTGGGAGAAATTCTGATATGTGACCGTTGTCATCTTTTGGTCTCACACAAGAATAAATCAGTATGGCTTCATGCACCATGTTTAAAACAAGTAGCAGCAGCAGCTCTATGTGTCAGGGCCTCACCTGGATATAATGCCCTGAGCAGCCTCACCTGGGACCTCACCCACCCACATCCTGATTATGGGCCCTGGACTCTATTTAAGCTCAGCCCAGGACACTTTCTGAGCTATGCTGCAGGAGGGCTGGTCTGTAGTCTTGTTGTCTGTGTTTCTTGGACTGGTGGTGTAAGTACCTGTCTCCTGGATGGCTGCTTGCATGTGTGTTCCAGCTCAACTAGTCCTGGCTCCTGAGTGGGCTCCTTGGGCGGCCTCTGGACTTGTTCATCTCTTGCTGTCCCTGGTGGCTGTGCTCAGGCTCTGTGAGAGGGAGGCAGTGCCCTTTCTGGGGTTGTCCTTGCTTCCCTTCCCCTGGGGAGCAGCTGAAGCCCTTTGCTGTAACAAAATGAAACCATCTCATCTGCTGTCTATGTGCATTTAGTTTTCAGGAAATAAAGAAGAAACAAAAACCAACCAACCCAAAGACCACCTTTCTCTCCATGAGCTGGGAGATTAGTTGATTAAATAAGTGAGGAGTTCCTCCAGACTGTTGTGTTGGTGGTAGCCCTACGACTCCTGTAAGAACATCTGTGAGTAAGAACATGCACTGACACTGTCTGCCTCAGACCCCAGGTTCTGAGAAAGGGCATATTTTTTTTGAGCTCCTACTAAAGTAGAAGTAATAGCTAATAGATTCTGACTTCTATAGCACCTCTTTCCTGCTCTGATAAGGCTCTTCTGACAGAGGCATGACATGTCCATACATATTTCTGTAACTGTCACCTTGGTTTCACTAAAAAACCAAAATTTCTCACTCTTTTTTTTTTTTAATTAAAATTACTGTTAGCAAATATCTCCTATAGACATGGGCTTTAACTTTTGGAGTGAACAAGTAATTCTAGTTCACAGACATTATCCTTTTACCCACTGAAGCAGATGGCTACATGAGTAAATCCTAGCCACCCGCTGAAACTGCACTGTGGGTCTTGCTGGTGACAAACCCTGTCTGTCAGCCTAAAGAAAATGTCTCTGTACCTTTGTTAAAGCACTGTGTAGGCTGAGGAGTGCTATTGTTAGAATATCTATGCATATAATAACTATAATGAAATTGAGATGGAGACAAAGAAAGGCTGGGAAGGTGTCTGGGAACTCCCCACACTTTCTGGCTACAGTCTGGAAAAGTGGGTGGTTTGCTGGGTGCTGCTTCCCCAGCACCTGTGACCACAGGGGCAGCAGCACTAGGGAAGACCTGCAAGACCCACCTAACTTGTTTTTCTAAGGCTCCTTGGCTTTTCTGAAGTATCAGTTTATTGCTGCTGGTCTCTAATTGGATTTCAGATCAGATTGAGGTAGGCCAAGTCCATTATTACTTTTCTCTTCCTTTGGAGATTGCTTAGAGGTTAGACTAGGTGAGCTAAGGAGAGAATTCACCCTGCTAGGTGATTTATTACTAATATCCAGAGAAGAAGCACTTTGGAGGTCTTGCTGAGATCATGTAAATGGCTTACAGAATAAAGCTGGGAGACAGTAGCAATGCGTAGCAGTTAGCTGTTACCTTGGAGCAAGAGTTCAGTGAGGTCTATGCCCAGGACTTTCCTGGTTTCAGTCTTTTACTGCAGCTAAATAGAGCCTTTATAGAAACCCTGACAGCAGCTAGTCTGGCTTCAGGCAAGAGCAAGGCTGGGCTTCCTTAAATCGGTACTAAAGAGGGATATCAGCTGCTCATGACCACCAGCAAAGAATTAAAGTGTGAGGGTGAATAAATATTGCCTGTCTTTTAAGATGAATTAGTTGTTATGTCTTGTGACCTGGCTTCTGAGGCTGCCTGGGAGTTGCAGACAGGTTTCCCTGTGGCCGTGGAGCTCCCCACGCCTTGGCAGGGGCTAGGAATTCAAGTGGCAGCTCTTGCTTGAGTTTAAAGAAAATTACATAGCACTTCAAACTAAGCATTGGGAGTGAGGATGAAGGGCTGTTAGTTATTGCTGCGATGAAGCTAATCCAGTCCTAAGGAGGATAAAGGGTTGCTTAGCAATACTTAAGCGATGATTAACAATGCTTTACCAGGCTTTTGCTGTTTACTAAGGCTTTAATAGTGGCTCAGTGGTTGGGGTATCTTTTTTAGTGGAATGTTTTTACTATTTTTGTAATGGTCTCTCCTCTTGAGAAGCTGTCAAACTCATCACATATAATGAACAGGCAGCAGTCAGCAAGCATTTGATGGTTGACCATGTGTTGATTTTTGGCCTGGCCTCATTAAGATTCCTTATCTCTACCTTCTCTTTCCCTAGGAGTTCTTAAATTAGCTACAGAGATTAGATTAAGTGGTTTTCATATAAATGCCTCCCAGTCTGTTTATTTTTCCTTAACCACCGCTTGTCCATGTGGAAGCTTAAAGTGATGTACTGGGGAAGAGATTGTCTGCACCAGTCCACAGTCACATCTCGCAGAAAACCTTACTATCGTCTTCTGTAAAGCCCTTTAAGTGGCAAGATGTATATTGTTTCCTTTAACATTCCTTAGGAGCATAGCTACTAAGAAAAGTCTTGATGGTAAGAGACTGCTATGCACTATGCAGTATTTTCATATAACTTTATGGAAATTATAATATATAAGGCCAAGTGTTCTATTCAGGGTTTTTACTGTTTAGCTGAAAAATACAGGCACAAACCAAATAAACTTCTCAGATGAGGTATCTGAGTCATGGCTGTCACCACAGAAAATGGATAGCAATATTTTTTGGGGGAAGGAAAAAGCATTAAAGCTGAGGCGTGCATCTGGATTCTTTAAGCATTCCCCTAGGCAGTATCTACACTTTGGAGCTGATGCTATCAGGGGAACCAGTAACAACATGGTAATCCCAGCAAAACACAGCTTACATTTTACCTGTATCCAGAGTCTACTGTGCAAGCAGGTGCCTCTGCAGGGCTTTGTTACATGGTGCAGATGAGTCTTCTGTGTCTCATCCAGGAAGCCAGACCCTGGTAGCTCCCCTTTGTGAGAGCCCCAGCCTGTCTGCTGCAGCTGGGAGCAGGGATCTCCCTGCATCAGGGCTGTGCAGTGAAGGATTTGTGGCAATGTGGTGGGTTTCCATATGTTTGCAGCCAGGGTTTGGGTAGTAGCCAGACATGAATATTCTCCTCAGAAGCTCCACAGAAAATAGGTGTGTGGCAAAACTATCAGAGGCTTTAACACCACCCCCCTAAGTGGGGTGCAGCAGACCACCAGAGGATATGAAATTTTGAATAACTGTATCTCTGGGGCTTTGCATATGTTCCATGGTTATAATATTGATTACTTTGAGAGTTGGAAGGGACATCTGGGGATCCTCTGGTACAACAACCCTGCTAAAGCAGGGTCACCTAGAGCAGGTTGTAAAGGAACACATCCAGGTCAGTTTTGACTACCTCAGAGAAGGAGACTCCACAACTCCAAGATGGGATGTATCTCTGGTCTAGTGAACACCAGAACATTTTCCAAGACTCTGGGATGCAGTGCCCCTCAGTCATTCAGCTCCCTTATCTGTGTAAACTAGGAATGAACATGTTACGAGAAGCTCCTGGTACTTGCTCTGTGCTGAGATTCTGCATTTAATTGTCACAGGAGCTTTATGTGTCTCAGATTATTCATCTGGGATCCTGATTTCTTTCAGTGCTGCTAATTCCACTAACTTCTGAAATATCAGCATACTTAGATGTGCAGTTCAGCACTTTTTCTAGGAACTGAACTGGGAGAAGGCAGCACAGAGAAGTCAACTTGGTTTGAGATGTGGGGCATGGACTGGTGTGGGCTTGTAGGCCTGTGAGGATGGCACAGGGGGCAAGACCTTCCTCTGATTCATTGAGCTGTGTTGTTGGCTCAGCTGCTGAAATGATGCTTCTGTCAGCTGCCCTGTCACCTGTTTGTCATCATGCTGAATCACCTGGGCAAGGCTTGGTGGTCAGACACTGGAGCACAAAGTCACCTCTGTTCTTTGATGTTCCTAGAGCGGAAATGAAGAAAGCACTTTCTCTTATGAGTTTTCTCTAAATTTATAGTCTAGCTCTGATCTCAATAGCACTGACATGGAAAGGAAAAATGGGAATGGACTTTGAAGTTAAATTTCAGTTTTTAGTTGTTCCCAGCTGTATTATGAATATTACCCCAAAATGAAGGTCCAAACCCTTCAGGATTTAGCAGACATCACTTCAAAACTGAATGTTGCCCTCTAAAACTGTGACTAGGCAACAAAAGTGACTTAGGTAGACTGTGTTTTGGATCCTTTATCAGTGCTGTCAATTAGAGGCTGGAGCGCAGCAAAGAATTGGTGGTGACATTTCTAGTGAGCTGTTAGTGTTGGGGTCTCCTGAAGACTCCTTCAGGCTTCTTAAAACTGGAAAGACTTCCATTTTAGATTTAAAAAGAGAATCACTTTACCACTAGCCTCACAGCACTGTGACTTAATGATGTGAGCTCAGTGCATATCAACAGTCATTTCACTAGTATTTTTACTGCTATTTTTATAAGGCATTTGTCTAACTATCTGTGGGAATCCTTCAACACAGAGCTATTGCTGCACAACTACTTTTAGATAGGCTCATGAAATCAGTATTTTGGTGTCTTCTTGGTACATGTAGACTAATAAAATTCAATATATTCACCTTGTCTACTCACTTCTTGCAAGTCTGTCTTTCTCAGTGGCCCTCAGGGGGTGCAGATGTCTGACACTGAAGGTTTACCTGAGGCTTTTTGAATACTCTCTGCTATATCTGACTGTAATCAGTCCACAATAGTTATTACCTAAATATAAGGCTTTCTGGGCTTAGTAGCCATGAGAGGAAGGGAAAGCCACACAATAACAGCAATATGTGTGAGATTTAGCACATTCCCAGCAAAAACAAACCTCCGCTTGGGAAGAAGGATGGCGATGGCAGACTCCATAAAATAAAACTGAATTTGAGGTAGGTTTTCTGAGATGAGCCTCTTGTGATAATTTGGGAAGTCTCACTTGGCAGAGCTCAGTAATAGGGGTGTCTGCAGCCATGTCAGGCTCAAATGCTATTTGAGATCTGGGACCTGTTTGCTAGAAATGTAAAGAGAAGAAGCATCTGCACCTAGCACAGGGGTAGCAAAAGGCATCGCTAAACTTTGATGGTTTGCCTGGGTGGTGTACTGGGAGACCATGTTGGAGGCTGCTGAGGTTTATATAAGGGTGCCAGGCATTGCCTGATGGTCCTCATTCAAGCTCACTGGCAAAAGGGTTGGCAAGCCAACTTTTAAAATAAAAATACTTGAAAGAAACCCCCTTTTTTAGGGAAGGAGGGAGGAAAATGTGGGGGATGTGATCTTTCCAAAAGAAGCAGGTAGGTGAGGGAGAGACAGGAATGCTCTCATAATAAAATATTCCCTTTTTACAGCAGTCTCCTGCCTACACAGAGAGGAACAAGCTTCAGAGCAGAAGACTAGACATGCAAGGAGGGGTTTTAATCCCACAAGGGTAGGAAAATGTGTTTGGGGTATGTATTATGTGTCTAGCTTTTTTCTATTTCTTGTGCTAGCTGGGCAGCATTTGTTTTGGAGCTGGTCCACTGGCTGTCCATGTGTCACGTACCTTTGCCCTGCGGCTCTGAGCGTGGGCAGGGCAGGAGCCCTCCAAAAGCACAGGACTGAATAGTTTGGATGGTTGAGCAAGGCTGAATCATCTTGCCAAGGGGTCAGACAGGCAAGGTGCAAGAAAATCGGTAGGAATATCTGGCTGGGACTGGCACTGCTGCTTTCGGTGACACTGAGCTGTTAATGTGACTCAGGTACCTCATGACTCCTCACCCTTAGACACCCTTGCTGGGGTGAGAAGAGGGGAAAGGCTAAGGCAGTGGAGGTACAATTTCTGATTCGGGCCAGGAGGCAGTATTTAGTCTCAAAAGCAGCAGACTTGTCAGGAAGTTACTGTGTGGCACCCATTTATCCAGTCCCCTACAGCACTGCCCATCTCTACACAAGGCTTCAGCAATAGCTGATATTTTCCCATCCCTTCGTGTAACCGTCTGGGGGAATTTTCCAAGTCTGTGAGGTAATCCAAGTTAAACTGTGTTACCTTCCACCCTTGCTTTGAGGTTTTTTTCCTGAAGATTATCTCAAACTGGAGCACTTCCATATCAGCAGCCCCGATGGCTGTGGACTGCAGCAGAAATCATTAAGCTGTTTTTGCACCAAAGAAGCTATTCTGTATAATTATGTTCTGGTTATAAAACATAGCTAGAACACATCTGTTGATGTTAATGAAGCTCCACCAGGGCAGACATTCCAGCCTGAGGAATCTTCTGAGAGCTCTGAGATAATTCCATTGTGCTGAGAAGTGGACCCTGTCAGGGGTCAGCACTTCCAAACTGTGGGTAGAAATGGGATTACTAAGGGTTTATTCAGCCTAACTAGTCACTGGGCTGCATGCAAGAGAACAGATTTATTGGGTTAGTTCGACAGGGCAAAATCCCAACCCAGATGGGGGAGACCAGGAGCGATAGCTGGTATTGTGGAAAAGTTTGTCTCCTTCCCTTTTGAAGCAATCCTGTAAGGATCTATTTAAACCCTCTGAGATGGGCCTTGAGGTAGTCCTCCCACACAAGAGCTAATTTTACTTACAGTTCTTGTTCCTGCTTGCCACCAGACATCTTCTGATTAGAAGTGCCATGGTTCAAGGTAGAAACTTCTCACCTTGCACCATTCTTCTGCTGACAGAGTCATTACTGTGGTTCAGGGAGGTTTCCAATAAGAACAGAGGTGCCAAAGGTCCAAAACTGCCTTTTCTCCCTACCCTCTAAACATAATTCAGCTGCTGCTGACACCCCCCAGCCCCCTCCAAGAAACTGAGGGTATAATATTTGTGTTTATCAGTTTCTTGGCTTTACCCTCTAGCCTGCAGCAAACCTTGTCATCATCAGTCCCTCCTCTGGCAATTAGGAGTTAAGAGTGAGATCTGCTTATCCCTCCCCAAGAGCAGCTGCCAGCACCCACTCAGGGTGGGTACTGGGCTCTGCTTTCAGCCAGTGCCACCCTAAAGCCTTACTCCAGGTCTTAAAGCCCTGGAAAGAGACAGGATTTCAAACTCTTCCATCATGTACTTGCTTTCTCCTCCTTTGTTCTTGTTTCTGCCTGTTGCCTAGCTCAGTATCTGGGGCCTTCTATGAAGTACATGACTTCTGCCATGCATGGAGACTCCAGAAACAGTGTTACTGGTGTAAATGGGAACTTGCCCTGGGAGGCAGACACCTAATATCCAGGTACTCTATCAACTGTGTGAGCATCTTTGTTTTCTGCTGGGTCTGAGCTTCCATAAATGGGCCAGTTATTAGCTCAGCTGAAATAGAATATTTCAGTAGAATTGAGATAAATCTCATAGCTGGTAACTTGCAGGAAAAAGGAAAATGTTATACCAGCTTTGCAGTCAGATGGTTTATTTAATCTGGAATAAGCGCATGTTTTTTCTCCTTGAAGGCTAGTCACACAATAGAGAAGCTACTGTAATTAAGAATTTTCAGAATCATGCATAATAATGCTGGTGTTTTGAAATTATTTTCTCTCTGAGGGTGTACACGTATGTTGTTTCAAGGGAACTTTACAGGAATCAGTCTCATCAGATTCTTATTCATCAGCTGTGGCCTTCAAAGGAAGGGCTCCTTGTTTTAAGAAAATATAGCTATTAACGAATGCCTTTACTTTTTCTTTCTTTGCCAGCAAAAATTCTTTCTCGAATTTCTTCTGCAGTCTTTCTTCTGTACAGTTTGTGGCATGTTAACTTGTTCTTGGATTAGCTTCCAATTAATTATCAAAGCCAGTTACAAAAAATTCCATGCAATATGATAAAGGCAATTTTTGTAGAGCTGTAGAAATCAGGCAGACAGTGTCCTTTCATGTGGTTTGACTTTAACCTAAACTGCCCCGAAGGTAAAAGATGAGGAGATGAACTGCTCCTTGCTCCTGATGGGCATTTGCAGTCGGATGTTAACACAAAGCAGGAAGCACTTTGTCAATAATAAATCAGGTGGCCTGAGGAGGAAAAGGTTGATGGGGGCTTTAACGATGTTTTCTTCTCTGTTATTAGTACCTGCATGGCAGGATTAATGTCCAATGTTTTCTGAGGTGAGTCAAACATAAAAGCTAGAACTTGGATGGAAATGTTGGGATTGGCTCAGAAGGGCTGCAGCCGGGTGGGCAGCGTGGTGCGGTGGTGAACCACCTGCCGGTCCCACCACCCCCAGCAGAACCAGGCTGCTCTTAGCTGGGTTTGGGGAATGTGAACTCGTATAACCTCGTTGTGCACAAAGAAACACTAATTGCACTTCACATGCTTGAAAATATGTCCCTTAACTGCTAGTTTGTTGAGCCCACGTTTCCAAGCCTTCAGTAAAATCTGTAAGCACTGCATATTTGGTAACCACAGCTTCCTTAGTGCTTTTCCTGTATAGGGATTATTTGGCTTTGCTTATTTACATGATGTATTATCAGTATTAAACCCCTCCATCTGCATGAGGAGCAAGTGCTTTCGGGTCAGTTTTGTGCACTGAACATGTGTCTTGGCAGTAGGATCTGGTTTTTCCCTACACAAACCTTCACACATCACCCTTCCTACTCTACCACTTACAGCTGTACAGTACCTGGGATATTTTAGTAGGTTGTTTGATCCTTTGCTCTGGTCAAAGCAAGAGTCGTCTGTACTTCATTTTGGCTTTCCTGGTTGCTGCCAGCAGTGGAGTGACACAGGTGACAGCAGTGGCAAGGTGTCCATGAAAAACACCACCCAGAGACAAGAGGGCCACCTGTGGAAAGCTAGGGTGCTGCTGCTAATGATTTCCTCCTGACTTTATTGTCTAGAATGATGTGCCTAGTGCTAAAGTTTCAGGGTGTTTAAGCAAGCAAAATAACCTGTGTCTCAGTGCTGCAGCACTACTTAGACTCTGATTTCTCCTGTTAAGGAGGCATCATATTTTTGAAGAGCTGTAAAAGAATGGCAGACTGGTAATGTCACCTGGAGCTGCTGTAGCAGAATCTTACACAGCATCTTCGTTAAGAGTCCTTGCAGTATTAATTACTCAGAAAACTCATTTGTGGGCAATGACAGTTCAATAAGGAGCGTGCTGAACTGAAATAGGAATTATAACACTTGCAGAGAAAATAGATTTTGTAGGCTTGCTGCCCACATGAGCAGAACTGCTGACTGGAAACCCAAGAGATTGCAAAGGTTATCGGGCAGGAGCGTGCTGATTACCTGCCATAAAGCACTCAGTTCAGCTGAGCAGACCATCACCCACTGTAATTTTGCCTGACTAATGATTATAGGTTTAGGCTTTAATGCTGCCGTCTGCTCTGTGTGCAGATGGACACCTGCACTGACTGCAGCCAGATGAGGGGGAACCTGTGCTCAGGAGGGATTTTATTTTCTGAAAAGCCTCACAAATTCTTCCTTTCTATTTTGGTAGAAATGTTGCTAAACATCTCTAAGCTTTATCAAGTGAACATGATAGTTCAAGACTGGTTAACCAAGACCA
The DNA here is from genome assembly GCA_024611175.1 of Megaceryle torquata. Taxonomy (NCBI): domain Eukaryota; kingdom Metazoa; phylum Chordata; class Aves; order Coraciiformes; family Cerylidae; genus Megaceryle; species Megaceryle torquata. The sequence goes on along the minus strand of JANIJG010003027.1, from coordinate 108,239 downwards.
CTGACAACAGTGTTACTGTTTCCAAAGTCTAAATAACATTAATGTTTCTATAAATACCATATAGCATTTACACACAGTTGAGAACCTGTTGTTGAGTTATGGAAAGTGAAATTGTAGCGCAGGCTTACGTAGGTCATTAGCTATCAGGGTTGCCAGACTTCCCTTGTCTGGAAGAGATAGTTATCTTGGCTTGAACCATAGTTATTGTCTCTCTGGGCAAAAAGACCTTAGGAGGTTAGGTTGGCTGAAGCTGCAAAGAACTTTCCATTTCTTGTTAGGGGCTAGCAGGTGAAAAATGTAAGCAGCAGGATAATGCATTGAAGGATGATGCTGACTCTAAGCTACGCATTGAAGAGCTGGGGAGCAGTGTCAAGGAAAGGACAGTGATGGTTGCACAGGAGTTAGATGAGGATGCTGGATGAACGGAGGTAGTGGGCCATCTAACAAAAAATGAGTCAAAGTCAAGAGTGAACCACAATCAGGAATGACATTTGGAGCGATGATGTGAGTTGCAGGAGTCAAGGACACAAGTCCATGGTCTCATGCCTGGAAGGTCAGTACTCAAACCTGTAGAAGCATCAAATGTGGGTCAGTGAGCTGGGACTCAGCTCGAGCGTGACTACCAGCCTGACGCAGAAAAATATTTTTTTTTCTTAAGCAATGCAACAGCCCAAATAATCTTCCCACTTTGCTTTTGCAAATGAAAGTGTTTTCTGGGGTATAAATATGAAGCAGTGTCTAAGCAGGCAATGGAAAGGCTATAGCTTCATTGCTTCAAGTGAGGTCCTGGCATTCACAGATGACAAACATTATTTCACAGCACAGTTGTATTTCAGATCCCATCCAACTTGTAATGAATCCTGATAATCATGATCCTACTTACAGCACTTGTGTCAGGCTGAGTTCCACAGCATTGTCCATGTCTCTGCTACTACGTGTGTGTTGAAGTATCTTGCTGAGTTGGAGCCTTTATATCCCTCTATATTTTTAGGTCAAATATCTCATTTTAGGTAAGTGTCTTACCATTTACCTTCCAATCTACCCTTTGCATATATGCACCATATAAGTTTGATGCTCAGTAAAATGGATACCACCTATAATCAAATTTAGTTGTGGTGAAATCAAGGCACTGCTCAGGCTTAATAACAAAATAAACTTATCTGCTTCCTGAATGCTGCTGAGAACCCTTTACAACAGGGTGAGGTAAGACCCCGTGTGCTGCCTCTTACCTCCAAGTGGTGGGAGAAGATCCATATATCCATTTTGGATGAAATTGAACTGGAGGTATAGGCAGGATCTAGAGAAGCTTTGCTGCTGGAGGACATGATGGAGGCAGATACCAAAGCCTGCATCTAGAGTCTGTATCAGCTACTACCACTTTGATTTGAAAACTTTCTCTTTGTCAAGGGCAAATTCCTTAAATTTATGGCCCGTACAGAGGTCCCTGCAGTTAGTGTTGTCCTGTGCAGGTGTTAAGGCTGACATTAGGCTGACATAGGAGATTTCCTTCGTTGCTCAGCAATACATGTTCTGCCATATCTTTCTGACGCAACCATTAAATTAACAGCTTCCTCTAAGTGTGCTGGAGGTTAACAGGATGTCAGTGCATAAAACAAATTTTCTTAATGTCAATGTAGAGACTTTGTTATCCCTATTAGACAACGTGCCAAAAGCAGAAAGGTGTTTCTGCTCACAGGAGATCCCATCCCCTGACTGGTCAACACCCTTCCACTGATTCCCCCTGTGGCTTTGGAGTCAGCCCTTGAGCATGGAACAGTTTGACCCTTCTGGGTAATGTAGAAATCATATTTAGAAAAGCTCTTTTTAGAGCTAATTCAATGGGTTGGGGTTTTTTCCCTGGTGTTTATAGTTATTGAGCAGATGAATACTGGTAAATATTAAATAGGGTCATCTGGAAAGGGATAAGGACTCTAGCTGTTGCCAACAAACCACTTAAGCACATGTATTAAGGTAAATGGAGTTACTCATAGGCTTGGTGTTGAGCATATGTTTAGGGTTCCTGGATCTGGAGAAACTTGTTGCTTGAAATCATCATCTCTTATCCTTAGTGAACAGAAATTAGATTCTAGAATGAGAATTAATTTTCATTAAACCAAAAATTAAAAACCTACTAAAAGGTAAAAAAAGTCAGGGTGAAAGAGGAAGTGATCTAATGTGAATCCCATAAAATGGGAAGAATGTAATTGCAAGAAACATTCCAAAATTTCTTCCCTATCTTCCAGTCTGCCTTAAAACTTAGGCCCTCAGATTGCCTAGCAGGGTTGGCTCAGTGCCTTGGGGAGCAGATTGCCATGCTCAATGTCTCCAGTGTCAATGGTGAGTGCCATGTTCATGTCCAGGCAGCTCAGGGGAGTTCTACTGGAGTAGAAGTTAGGAAAAGCTCTGTCCTTGCTGAACTGGCTGGAATAAGGTAAAACCAAGGTTCAAACATCTCCACACAAATCATTAGAGCAATGCAGCTCATTTGGAAGCAGCAATCCGCATGTAGCGAGCAGTTACTGCTTGTGCACTTCAAAAATCTTAGTTGGAGCTTAAAATATCCGAATTTAGAATTACAGACCTGCTTTGGATGTTACAAAACCAATGTTTGGAGACAACAGTTCACATTAAAGCATAACTGATCTTCTCCTGCTGGGAATACTGCAGGAGTGTGCAAAAGCTGGTGTGAAGAGGTCTCCTGGGATAGTGTATCTGCCTTTGTCTGGAAAAGGAAGACAAAGTGGTAAGAAACCTTCAGAATCCTGCTTCACCCTTGAAGCTCCACTGAAAACTCGCTGTTGTGCTGAAGTGTATCAGCATCAAAATGGAAGGAAGACTTTTCCGGAAAAGTCCAGTACAAACTGAGAATTCCCACTATGCTCCAGGGGAGACTGTCGAATCCTGGTGCTTCATTTGGCAGGTGTTTGACTTTTTCATAGGGTGGAGTGTCCCCGGATGGGGGGGATGGGAGGTGCATGCTTGTATTTCCCTGTCAATCAAAACTGGTGTAGGGATAGGGGGAATAAGTTATCAGGTCTTGGATGAGAGTTCTTTTAACATTAAAAATGGATAAGCTGTGCTCTTGAGAGGAAGGCAGAGGAGGGAAGGGAAGCTGTGGAAGGGCTGACCCTGTGGTGGCTTGAGGAGCACTCCCGTTAAGAGCCCTCTGCAGTGTTAGGCTTTTAACCAACTCATTAAAAGCTCAATTTTGCTGTGCCTGGTGAAGGAGAGCCTCCTGTTTACCTACCCATGGTGACAGAGGAAAGGGCCTGCCCTGCCCCCATGTGTAAATGGGGATTTATATGGCTAGAGCTGAAACGTTTGGCAAGTGAGTGCATGAAATTTAAGGTTACCTGTAGGCAGCTGTTGCTCGCTCACCCTGTGGGTGTTTTCTATGGCTATTTAATTGCATGTTGCTCGGTACTGAATGAGCACCCCGTACGTGAATAACCACAGCAATGCAAATTCTGCTGCCTCTGAGATAAAGAGGCTTATTTGAGAAACAAATGCTGAACTCAAAATACCACAGGCCTCGTGTGCTTTTTAACGTGTGCTTTATCTCTGATAAAAAGGAAAGAAATGGTCTAGTTCTTAAAAAAAAGCCCAAAAGCATTTTAAGGACTTTTTTTTTCCCCTTTTCTATTCTTTTTCCAGGTTGAAAAAATAACATCCAGTAATGAAATGAAAACAAGCTGAATAGCTGCTTTCAGTGGAGGAGGAAAGAGGTAGTCGCAGACAGCTGGAGCGTGTCTGGGCCAGTGTCTTGATTCTTTTCTTTCTGCTAGTTTAGTGCCACTCCAAGAATGCAGACAATGCTGGCTATAATTGTTTCATATTTGATTTCCACACTTAAATCTGTTCTTGTTACATGAAACCCCATTGTCAGGTTGGCACACACCCACACAGCCTCCTCAGGTCCTGCTTCAGGGCTTGCTGTCCCTTTGGGTGTCCTGCTCGTATCCCTTCCCTGAGGACCGGGTAAGCAAAGAGCGTTTTGCTGGTTTTGTGCTGCTTGCAGCACTGCAACAAAAGCTTTTTTTGGCTTTTCTTGCAACCACATCCATGGATAACACTCATAAATCATGGTCTGAGGGCAGAGAGAAGTGCTGCAAGGAATGGATGGGGTTTTGGAACAGCCTCAAGAGCGGTGGGTCAACTGGGCACTTGTCTGGAGCTGGTCTCTAGATAAGGTACTGGGTGTGCTGCCCATGGAAGAAAATGCTTGGGCAGCAGGGCCTGATTCTGCAAGGGGCTGGTATCCTGTCCCGCTCCAGTGTAGGATGCCTCTGGGGGGGATGCTTTTGGTCTCGGTGGGGCCCTTTGCATGCTTTGCTGGGCCAGGGTCAGGGGCTTCAGCAGTTGCAGGGCTTTGTTGAAGTGGGGGAGGAGAAATACTGCATACTGGAAGCAAATCAGTGACAGGATTGTTTCATGTGCTCTGTGAAATACCAGGGAGGGCATGAAAATTATGAATCTTTATTACTAAAGTTTAGGGGATTAACAAAATCCAACAGCTGTCCAGTCCTTTAGACTGCAAACCCTCTTGACCTTTCTCCCCCCACCATAAGCTGGTACCATGGTTTGATACTTGCTCATACAACCCCTGTGCAGCAGGACTTACCAGTCAGTGGATGCCAGTAATGCCAAGGCAGACAGCTTTGCCCAAATTCACTTGCAGTCTGCTTCAGTGCAAGAGGAGGGAGAGGATAGAACGGGACTGGTACCATGGGATGTGATGCTGGAGCAGGAGGAAGCCCTGGTCGTGTTTTGATTCTTCAAATGCCCTGGAGGAGTCCACTGCTGGGCTGTTGTCGTGGCAACGCTGTTATTTTTGGAGAATTCAAGACTGGCTCCGAATGAGTGTTAAAGGGAAGGAAAAACCCCAAGGGATCAGATGCACAGAAGGTGAGATTTTCCGCAGCACAGCAAAAATTGTCAACGTCTGAACCAGCAGCAAGTCCTCTGAGGTGTGTGGGCTGGAGGGATGGCGGGGCTGGAAACTGATGCTCTGCCTCATGTGGGAGCTGGTTGGGAGCGTGGTGCTTGGGCTCTGGCCTGTTCTTCCTGCCCTCACTGCCCACACTTTGAAGTGCTGCTGCCAAAGGCTCTACCTGGAGCAGAAATGATACATTCAGGATGGTAGTTTTCCCATTATTGCTGTTCAGGTAGATCTCATTCAAGGTGGGGCTGGACAAGATGACCTCTAGAGGTCCTTTCCAGCCCTGTGTTTCTATGTTTAATGGCTCTGTGCATTAATAGCACAGAAGGAAGAGCAGAAAGGCCAATCTTCAGGTTTTGCTTTCTGTAATGGCAAAAGTAAACTGTATAGTTTCTATAAAATTTTGCCCAGCCTTTCATTTCAGGGGCCCAGGCTATGTATGTTAAAGATGTGTCCCTTTAGCTGGGGTAATGGGTATGAAAGGGTCAAACTACTGGTTCATAAAGTGATTTAAAGGAATGATGCAGATGGTTTCAGACTATGCCTATCCTTGCACAGCTGTTCCACCCTCCTGGCTACACTTAATGGCAATACATGTGGCAATCCACCTTCCCCACCCTGGTGGTGCTGATGTTTAAATGTCCACGCTGGAGCAGTCTCAAAACCCAGACCTGCACAGAATACAGCCAAACTCAAGCAGAGGTCCAGTATTTGCAGAGCAGCTTATCATAATGCAGTGGGTCTTTAGGGAGTTTTGGGAAGTCAGAGCAGGGAAAGGGGAACAGGACTGTGTAACCCAGGCAGTTGGTCCCAGCAAATGAGCAGTAGCAGTTTTGGCCAAGGAGAAGAGATGCCATGACAGCAGCAAATTGCACTGAGGCGCCTGTGATGCTGAAGGCAAAACTTGCCTCCCACTGAAATGGAGACCAAAAGAAAAAGGGCATTTTATCACTTTCTGACATGCTGAGAGATTTAAAAAAATAATAATAATTAAAAAAAAAACCCAACCCCAAACCTTTAAAGAGCTCAGTAATTTTGTATTTCTTCATTTCCAACTTAGATTAAAAACCCTTTGTTTTTATATGCAATCTCCTTTATTCTGTGTCCAAAAAGGGATGTGATGCTAAGAAAAATTAGTAGCTTGAATGTCATGAACTTACTGAAGAAGAATGTGGATTTTATTTTTTACAGGGAAGACAAAGTTATTGAAACAATTTTACTAAAAATACTAGAAGAGTAAATTGGAACAGGTGTACTTACACAGTTTGTCATATAGCATGGCAGTACAGTGGGTGGCCTTTAAAATTTAAACTGCAGACTGGAATAATAACAAAGTTCCTCATTATAAAGCAGAAAATGTGATAGGAACTGGCAGGACTACTGTGCTGGTGGGATATTTAATGTGCACCCTCTGCAAGCCCTGCACAGCACATTTGATCTGAAGCACTGAAAGTGCTTTTCCCTTCAAATGTATTGTCCAGTTGAAGGCTGCTCCCTTGCTGCCTCCTGCGTGTGACACCATACAGACTCCTGGGCTTGTCACACCAATTGGTGGCACCTTGCACGGAGTTACCGCCTGCCCTTAGCAGCTCCATGCAGCAGGATTTTGGTGTGGTTGAGCTCAGCTCTGGGGTAGGTGGGTGAAAAGCCTTGCTAGAGCCAGTGCAGGCTGTCTCGGTGCTGGGTGCTCAGCTCTCGCACCTTCTCCTTGTCCTGGCACATCCCTGCCCTGGAGGGGTTTGCTGTGAAGCCAGCTCCATCCTTTGCGCCAGGTGAGAAGCTTTTCCATGCTGGGGAAAATCTTAGAAGAGCTTTTGAGAGTAATTTAAATTTCCTTTGATCCATCAGCTCTGCAGGTAAAGGACTAATGCTGTTAGAGCAAGCAATAACTAGGTGCTGTGCTTGAGCCTCTTGGGTTCTTCTCTACCAGGCTGGATTAACTGCTCCATGTCTTTCCCTGGTGCAGTGTACAGAGAGTGGCTTTAAAAGGGGTTGGATCGTCTGCAGCAGAGGCAGGACCAGGGCCCAGCTGGTGTGCATTTGAGGCCAGTCAGGAGTGCCCTGGTGGAAGCACTGAAGTTGACCTTCACATCACATCCTTTTTGTGCACAGTGTGGCCACAGATGATGTTCATGGTTTGTTGCCAGAAGGCCAATGGAAGCTGTTCTCACACCGCCTGTGACTGCTATTCTTGTGCTCCTGAGCTGCCTCGGGGCACCTGGAAGGACGTGGCCATTCCCAACAGGGGACACATCCAAGCCACCGCACTGGCCATCGCTGCACACCAGATTTAACCAGGAGTCTCATGCTGACAAAGTGGAAGCAGGGAAGAAACCCAGGATGTCACAAATAGGAGTGCCCAAAGGAAACCTCAGGCAATGCAGAAAGGAAGGTTATTAAGGTTATTTTAATTTCTTTTTCATACTGCTTTTGTCACTGCTTTGCCTCTAACACTCAGCAGACACTTGTGTTATTCACCCCATCAGGGCAGGGTACGTTTTGTCATTATCTTTCAGAACCAGTTTTGACTGGGGAGAGTACCTGTGGTGATGATGGGGAGCTGACATACCCAGGAGCATTTTCATTCATTTAAATACAGCAGCAGTGACCCTGGCTTGCAGTGAGTAATTATTTTTTTCCCCCCCCCCCCCCAGTGTAAGCATCTTGGACCCACATGTCTTTGTTCCTAACCTCAGGCTGGTGAATGGAAAAGAGCTGAAGATGTGCTAAAGGCATGAGTCTGTGTCTGAGAACACAGAAAACAGCATGATCTGGGCTGTAACTTCTACTATGACATAGGAGACTCTATCAACGCAGATCCAGAACCTTGAGCAATATTGTCCTGTGCTTTGATTTCCGTCCTGGCACGCTAAATGCAGTAAGGCCCAGGTTTTTCGTGGCACTTTCCATTTTTTGATTTAGGGAATTTGAAAAATAGTTGTCTTGAGGCTGAGCCTGAAGCTATAATCTTGGCATATCCATACCATAAAATTCCCATGGATAAAAGCAGAAACATCTGGATTCATGAGTGGATGTTGGCTAAATTCACCAGTGGAAAAAAAGCCTGCAAGGGATCCTAGAGGGTTCTAGCCAGAAAAAATAATACAACAAAATAAGAGTGCTATTAAGAATAATTGTAATACTGAAGCTGAATTATAAGATGAGGGCCAAGACCTTTTCACAATCTGCTTTTCCAGCTAAGAGCCCTTCAATTTACACTTAACACACATGTGGCTGATAGAACAAAGGAAAAAGGATGAAAGCGGTGCAGAGATTATTCAGCCTCACTGGTTTAGCTCCAGGCACATTGTTTAAATGAGTAGATGATCAGTTTCCAGTTTGTTTTAAATTCTCTGGCAACAAATTTTTCACTCTATCCCAAAGACTCTTTTTTTTTAAGGCTCTACCATTTAATTTTACTTTATTTCTTAAGGCCAGACTCTGAAAGTACTATGCAGTAAACACCTGAGTGCTGGAAATGGAGGGGAAGACTGGCCATGTCACCAAGGTGGCTACATTCATGCTCCCAGCCCATAGGGACCCTGGAACTGGGTAACAGTTGCTCCTTTTCTCCCTCACCTCTGTGAGACTGAGCCAGATGTTATACCAAAGCTCAGTAGCACCCAAAGTCAAGGCAAGTGGCCAAAACTGCTGTCCCCCCCCCCTTTCAGCCTCTCTGGCTGCACCCTATTGTACCAGCACTGCTTGCCTGGTTTAAAGCTAGTGAGAGGGGAAAGGTTTGTGTTGCTTGCCCCTTGCATCTCCTCTTGGTGTTTTCAGGGTTAAGTGATGCTGAACAGCACATCCTCTCACCACCAGGTGAGCCTCTCCTTGCACCAGGTCTCCAAAGTTGCCAGGAGCACCAGCTCATGCAGCATGGCTTCTGATGTGATAGGGTGAATTGTGCCCACAGCCAGGTGACTTAAAAAGCAGGTTGTATGCTGCTGAAAATGCCCTTAACACACCATGCCTCCCCAAACAATGTAGTCAGCATTTCTCATTACCTGTACTTTGTTCATGCAGATCTTACTGACCCTCGCTGACCTTGCACGTCACCCTTCCGGATTACTGGAAAGCCTTGGGCATTTGCCCACTCTGTAACCTTCAGCCAATGCAGCCCACGGTGAGTTGTTCCCTTGTGGAATAAAAACCCTATCAGCGAGTCCTTGTCCTGTACTCCTCCTTTGTCCTTCTCTTCTTCCATGTTGTCCAGACTGTGGACCAGTTGAAAAGCTTGAGGGAGATGATCTGTCAGTACTACTCTAGTAGGTGTTCCATGGTGAGACTAGGCTGTCCTCTACAGAGGTGCTCCCTGTGATGCACCGTCAATGCGTAACACCCTCTGAAGGTTGCTGCTAGGATCTGAATGGTGAGATGTGGATTGGGGGTGAGGAAATAGCCAAAGTATGGCTAGAAGTACCAGTGATCAACACAAATGGTGATGTTTATGCTGCCTTATGTTCCATGGAAGGAATAATCCTGTTTACACTGTAAGGAGTGGAAATCTGACTGGCCTCAAAAGAGCCTCAGCACATTTAGGAACTCCGTAAAAAGGATGCCCCAGTAAGATCTGCTGCAAATAATATCTTGTTGTTTAATTTGCTGCCAAGATCAGTAATTTCCTCCACTGCATACTGTCCAGCACTCACAGCCTGAGTATGAACTGAAAGCTGACAGGACCAAATACAAAAAACATTCAGTGTTGCCTTTCATTAGCCTAGCACCTCAACCTTCAAAGCGAAATGAGGAAATGCATCTGCCCATAGATGTTACAAAATATTTGGCTTAGATTAGCTGCTCCTGTCTTACATTTGCAGTCACATTCTTCCACCCAACTTGAAGCCAATAGGAAGGTGTGCTGAAACTGCGGGGATCTTGGTTAGGAAAAAATAGTTTGAGAAGCTGGAGAATGAGAAATGAAGAAAAGCTAAATTGAGAATCTCAGATAAGAAAATATCTGTATCTTTGGTGCTCTATGGTTTTATTTTGCTCAATGCAAAGCCCACCTTGGTTTTGCATGGCTGTTTGCAGACTGTACTGACTCAAAGAAGGCTTGGGGGGTAGAAGCTTTGATGTCTTCAGTAAACAAATCACAGTGTTAAAAGATCTTCAGTTCTTGTTAGCTTTCTGCAAACAGCTACGTTTGAAGAAAAATAAACATCTGAAGGTTGATAGAAGGGTAGGAAAGACAGGAAGTACTGTAGTCAATTCCTCAGTCTGAGGACATCAGAAATGACAGTGCCATGAATAAACTTTCTTTTTAACCCAAAAGAGAGAAAAGAACAAACTGGTTCATGGTTTACCAACCATGCAGTGGATAATCAATTCCATAGCTAAGTCATTTCCATCCAAACTACAATACTACTACCAAGTCCCCTGTAAAAACAAGGGGAGGAGGCCCTTGGAGATCTTCCCCCCCAACCATTGGGTTGAGGACAGACTTATGGAGCAAAAGGACGAGGGGCAATGGTTTTAAACTAGAGAAAGGCAAACATGTTGGATGTTAGGGAGAAGTTCTTTACTACGACAGTGATGGAACACTAGAAGAGGTTGCCCAGGGAAGCAGTGGATGCTCTGTTCCTGGAGGCATTCAAGGTCAGGCTTGATGAGTCTCTGAGCAACCTGATCTAGCTGAGGATGTCCCCGCTCTCAGCAGCGGGTGGGATTAAATGACCTTTGGAGGTCCCGTCCAACTTGAGGGATTCTATGATGATTCACCCTTCTTCCAACTCCCATTTTTACTCTGCCTCCTCAGTGCTTCACCTGCTGCCACAGGGCTACCAGCATCTCTTAACCCTTGCAGCTTACAGGACCTTGTCCCAAAAGAACTCAATGGCTTTTAGACTGTGGAACCGACTGGTTTCCATGAGGAGACACCAGGCATGAATCCCCCCCTCAGCGAGGAAGATGAGGAGCTAGTTCAAGGCTGTGTGCCTACCTGAGTTTTTACTCTGTGAAGCTCGCTGTACTTGTCTCATTGCATCGCTTAAAACATCCTTTTGGAAATGCAAAAGTGTTGGAAATAAACCAAAAAGTTAAACAATGATCTCAATTACACCTACCCTGGGGATGTTAATTTATGTTTATAACCTTTTAAGAATCCAAATTAGGCTCAGAAAGGAAAAGTTTGGGGTTTCTCTGTAAAGGGAAATTAAAAATCAGCAGGTCATGATAATAATCAATACACCAATATTTACTGCAAATTTAAATCTTATTAAGAGTCTCCAGGGAGCCTCTCACTTTAGTTTCATGTAATTCCAAGCATTTCTCTGTTTAAAGATAGCACACAGGAAATAAATAATTCAGACATAGTTGACTTTTTAAATTCTCTGTAGCATCACTAACATCTTTCCTTTGATAGCGCTTTTGTTCTGCCTACCAAAGCTCCATTCCAAATGGGACTGGTGAGGCAAACACTCCACCCGAGGAACTAGGGCTTGTAAGAAAAAATGGGGGAAAAAAAGGCAAAAATTCCAGGAAAAAAAATGCTTATAATCCCAAAGGTAATAAAGATCCCTCTGGCAACTTCATACAAGCTCTTCACTTTTATTGTGAGCCTCTCCCTTCTGGATTCACAGGGAGGGTTTGTGGCTAAAGCTGAGGCAGAGACGGTTCCTAATAAACAGAAGCTCCTTAGAGACCGTAGCCATGGCATGTGAGAGTTGTTTACCTGGCAAGATGAAGCACTAATCTGTTTATCTTCAGATGTTCCTACAGAAACAGAAGGTATTACAGTGTGGTAAAAAAGGTCCCTTCACCTCTAGGAATGTGTCGTTTGTTTGGGTGGTTTTTTGGTGGTGTGGTTTGTTGTTTGGTTTTTTTTTTTTTACCAGACTCACTGCATTTTCCTTTGGGCTGCTGAAAGCCCATCCATCCTGTGACTTCTGAATTGCTCCTTCATCCACCTTCCCAAGAAGATAGACCACTTTGTGGTGCAGAGAGAGCCACAAACTTAGAACAGTGTGGCTGTGGAGTAGCTGCTTCTGATGCTGACCTGTCCATTGCAGGCAGCATGAAACCAGCCTCCTTGGTGCCAGCAGCCTCAGCAGGACACAGATTCATCCTCCACAGCAGGGCCACCTGCTTGCTTCCCAGGGAGAGGTATTGTTGATGTAATGTGTTTGTAGGAAGGAAGTTTAGAAGGAATAGGCACTAGCTTGTCACTTGAAATCGAGTAAATTGCACAGCTAGTGCTGTTGGTGTCTTTGATTGCCCCAAATGTGAAAGAGAAGGGCACTGGATGCTTTGGAGGTCACTGCTAGGATCTGTTCCTGGCTACAGTGGCAGAAAGGCCTTTGATTTCAAAGGGTAAGAGGCTGGGTGCCTCCCACTGCTCATTAGGCTGGAGCCCTGTTTCCCCCTACCTGCCACAGCAAATGTTTTGATTGCAAGAGCCAAAGCAATTGTGATGTATGCTTTATCATATGCAATCCCCGAGGCGTGCTGCTGATAACCATCAAACCCATTTCAGACCCGTGCCCGTTGCTGGAGTGCTGCCACCAGCCAGGGTGGCATTTGGTACCCCCATGTGCCCCAGGGCACATCCCAATACTCCTAAAGGAGACTTGAATGGGACAACAGTCTCCCTTCAGGGTAAGCCAGCTCACAGTGGTGGCTCCTTGGGCTGCTGCAGTGACAACATCCCCTCCACACAGCAGGAGAAAGCAGAGCAGCAAATTTAACAAGCGGTGATTTTTACCATTGAATTTACACCTCTGAAGATCTTATAACACCTAATTCACCCCATCAGGCGGCATTTAGCGTTGGATTTATTCAGGGTGTAGCATGGGGCTGTGTGTAGTGTATTTATTCAAATAACATCAGCCCTCTTTACCAAACGTTATTCCTCTTCTAGTTTAATTAAAACACAATTAGCAGGGCTTGCCATTTTCTTAAATACACCCATTCTTCAATGAAATTAATATTAATCTTTGTTCGCTGTGCAAGTCAGTGAAGCAACACGTGGAAAATGACACGTTCTTGACTCGGGAATGCAACTAGGAGGATGACTTCATGTTCCTGAATGAGAAGATCAGCATGCCAGATGCGCCCAGTGCCTGACTGCTTTAAATGCTTTGAAAGATCACACGTAACTTTAAAATGTTGTTTGATGCATCCCGGAGGAAGAAAGAGAGCCTGGTAGCTTTGTTACTTAGCTTCCCGTTTAATTTGGTTAGGGCAGTGTGAATGTCTTAACAAGATGAAGCAGAGCTCTGATCTCTGTTCTGGCTGCATGTTTCCAATAGACCCTGTAATCCCTTTCTGATGGCTGGGGTGGTTAACAATCTGTATTTTCTTGCTATTAATTAGAAGTTGTATTTCATTTTCTGATGAAGAGCAAGCCTTGCAGTGTAGCTGACAAGTCTGCAGTCCTCGCTTTCAGTCATGCATTTAATTGTACTGAATTGTTTTGTCTGGAGACAAAAGCTACATCTGTGAGTATAGAATTAATACTTTTTTAAATTTGAAATTTCATTTTTAAATCACAAACATCGGGTGATAGTCTTTCCTGCTTCTGACCCTTTTCTCTGCTATAGACTTGGATAGCCTTTCTTTTTCCTTGCCCAACTGCTCACTCCCTAAATCCTGCTGCACAGTATCCCGAGAGCGATCCAGGTCTCTGTCTTTAATAAGCTTCTCCCCATAGCAAATTATATAACAGCATTTGGTACACTTGTACTTTTCCTCTCCCTCAGTGCATTCCACGCACCTACACAGTCATGCTAATTAGATCATGCAATAAACTTAAACGTAGCAAAAAAATCTGTTCACAGGGTGTTGCAAGACGGAGCTGGATTTGGAAAGCAGCCATTCATGAATTTTGTTTTGTTTGAGGAAACCCAAAGGATGTTATTTTACTGAAGATGAATCAAACCCCATGTAATAGGAGCTGTAGTCTAAGGAGACAAATTATTTTATTTAAGTAGTCCTCAGTGAGCCTTGATATAAGGGATTGCTTACAGGAAAAAAAACCTGTGGGAGCTTAACAAAACCATTAAAAATAAAGTAAAAAAAAAATTAAAATTAAGTTAAACTTGATTAGTTTAGTTAACTAGTCAAAGCTAAACTGATAGTCCATAACGTATACTGACAAAGGAGCCAAGCAGCAAGGAACTCTGAGAATCAGGCATCTTTAAATGGAAAGAAGTGTCGATGTGGGATATGGTGATAGAGTCAAAATGTACTTTTTCTATCGATGGTCTTGAACTGTGTATGAAACAGTAATGCCAGCATTTGTGGGTAATGCAGGTGAGCAAAGCCAGCCTCCCCTGACAAACCCCTTAGCATTGCGACCTTAGACTTGCGTGCTTGTTTCTAGGGAAAGGAGTCGCTGCGAGGGCTCTGCCACTCTGACAGCAATGTTTGATTGGTGCTGGGCTTTACGAGACAGTTGGCAATGTGATCGGCTGTCTGGTAGGAATTGCTTTCTTGAGTTCAAGTGCTAGAAGTTTTGAATGAATCTCATTGAAACCTGTTGATCTCCTGAGTCAGCTCTTAAATAGAACCGCAGAGATTTTCCTAACCGCCCGGAGAGACTGAGAGCGTTACCAGATGACGGCACTTGTGCAAAGCTGTGACAGTAAAGGCAGTGACACGGAGCCTGAAAAAGAAATATGTTATGAAACCCACGGGAGAAGGAGCTGAAGTGGTGGCTGGGTAGTGGTGTGGTGGTCTGGGAAAAGCCAGCCTGCAGAGTCCATCAAACTGCTGTTAATGAGGTATGAAGATAACTTCCAGCTATATCCCTGATCAACACTAGATGTTGCTATGCTGCTACTCATATAAGCTATACATTAGCGAGGCTTTTAAATGGCATTTACTGTAATTTCCTCTTTCCTGGTTCTGTGAAACACCATATTCCAAGTGCTGGGTGAGCTGCTATTTTATTTTGCTGCCTTTTTTTTTTTTTAAGTTTCAATTTTATTTGTATAATATGAAGTTTATAACTCCCTTAAATGTACACAGAAAACTTTGCAAGCAACAGAGATTCCTAAGTGATAATATGAAGCAACTCCTATATGAATGTCAAATATTTACTTAAACTCTGCTTCTGGATATTTGCAATCCAAGGGGAATGACATTGTTAACGGGATGATTCCAGGAACAGACTGACAGCTGCAAGGCCACGGAGGGAAGTTTGTTTACAAAGGGGGGAAAAAAATAAATATATATATAAAAAAAAAATGTTTAGCCCTGCTGGGTTTCAGGCTTTCTACTCCCACGTGCTTGAGTGGGAGAAAGGACAAATCTTAGGACGTTGATTTCCCCATGGCAACAGAAAACGGAAATTACTTTAACCCCATCTAGTGACAGATGACTCATTGCTCAGCCTGCTGCTATTTTCCAAGCACTAAAACAATACAGCTGCAAAGAAAAGGCCAGGCTGTATTATCTCATAGGCTGAGCGCTGGGGCTCGTGGGAGAGGGCAGTTCTTGGGCTGCCTTTTTCTCAAAGACAGACAGAGACTTTTGGCAATTCTTTTACTGTGTAAGGTAAATGTGCCCATGTGCTCTCCATCCTCATGCCACTGGAGGGCAAACCTGGGGTGTCTCTGGGATGGAGGTGATGATGTGCCCATGGGGTGAGCTTCTGGCTTGTGTCCTACTGCTTGGTTCTCCTCATCCTGCATCCAGTGGTCCACTTCCATTCTTTCAGTTTAACACTCTCCCCCGAGTCCTTGAATTACATGCAAAGAACTGTGCATGCAACTGAATCATAGAATAGTTTAGTTTGGAAAAGACCTTTAAGATTGTTGACTCCAACTGTAAACCCAGCACTGCCAAGTCCATCACTAAACCGTGTCCCTCAGCACCACACCTATGCAGCTTTTAAACCCCTCCAGGGATGGGGACTCCACCACTCCACACCTGGTAGCCAGGGCCAGGCCTTGGCATCCCTTTCAGGGAAGAAATTTTTCCTGATATTCAACCTAAACATCCCCTGGTGCAACTTGAGGCTGTTTCTTCTTGTCCTATCATTTGTTCCTTGGGAAAAGACACCAACCTCCACCTCTCTGCAGTCTCCTTCCAGGGAGTTGTTGAGAGCCAAAAGGTCTCCCCTGAACCTCCTTTTCTCCAGGCTGAACAACCACAGATTCTTCAGCTGCTCCTCACAGAACTTGTGCTCTAGATCCTTCACCAGTTTGTTGCCCTCTGGACGTGCTCCAGCCCCTCAATGTCCTTCTTGTAGTGAGGGACCCAAAACTGAATACATATAAATATAATTGAACACAACAGAGGAATGATTTGTTCACAAATGCAGCCCAGTGATGTATTAGAAAGATACCTGATGGCAGAACTGCATTGCTGTGCTGCTGGGGAAGTCATAACAATCCCACAGGAAAGGCTAAAATCAAAATATTCAGCTTGGAAAGCTTAATTATCTCAGGTGAAAAGGTAATTAGGGGGAGCGGTTTCTGAGCAAGGACCAGAGGTGGTGTTGCTGTAAAAGACAAGCTTCAGTCCAACTTGTAAGACAAAAAGGTAAGGTGTGTGCTTGGGAGGTCACCTTAACGGCTGATATCTGTCTTCTTGCACCTTAGACACCTTGCCATGGAGCTGCACAGAACTACCAGTTCATCTGAGGAGCATCTCCAGCATCTGGATGACAACTCGTGCTCAGCACCTTCTGGACATGGCAGAGGAGGTCTGTTTTGGAGAGAAGCCTGTTCGAACTCATGGCTTTGAGGGTGGTTCTTCACCTGCCTCTTTCCACCAGGAGCTTGGTGCAGGAGGTGCCTTCACTACAAATGCTGTTTTTCCCAAACCCTGCTAAGGATTCAGCGAGGCTCAGAAGGAGGGCTGGTAAGGCTTATTGAGCTGCAGATGCATTTTGCACATAAATTATTACATCACTGAATGGGAAAGCTATTAATGCTGCCACTGAGATGACATACTGGAAAACTGGTCAGTCAACATCACTTTATTCACCACAGACTGGGGGCAGACATCACAATGTTGGGAAATTCAGGACCTCAGGAAAATTACATGATGGGATCATGTTGTGGGATAGGCCAAACCTTTTCTTTTTGCAAAGGCAGGCTGAACTGATGGTACAGTAATTGAATCTTCACTCAATCTTGTCATTTGTATGCTGGTGTGATCAATTTTCTGCTTCCTAACAGCAGAAAATCAGGTCCATGAGTTTCTATTTGAATAGAACAATTAACAAAAAGAACAACTCTGTTTATTCTTCAGCTCCAGGTTGTTCTGGACACCAACACACTGGGCTGCATTGACGGTACAAAGATTCCTATACCACGCAGAAATCAATACGTAATGGCCCAAACAGACAGCTTTCCAGGCTGCAACCCAGGCCTTGAACAGGGTGCTCCAGGCTGCTATCGTTGCCTTGGCGCAGGTTTGTTATCTGGGAACGCCCCGGGATTGGCTACGGATGTCCCAAAGCCATGATTTCAACAACAGCTTAAGCAGGGTGCTCAGAGCTGCTGCCCCCACCCCGCATTACCCCTCTCAGCTGCTCCTTCAGCCCAAACCCTTCCTGGCCAGCTCTGATTTCTGGAGAATGAAAAGGGATGGTTCGATCAGGAGTTGCTTCAGGGCTTTGTGGTGTTATCATATTGCTCCTCTTCCTGCTGATCCTTTCCTTGCAGTTTTGTTCAGAGCTCTCCTCGAATGCAAAATTCATCCATCAGCCTTCTGGTTTAGAACCTCATGAATTACAGCACTAAATAAAAAGGTTGTTCCTTTCAGAGAAGAAGCAATTGCCAAAATGTCCATGTAGAAAATGAGAATAACAGTTTTAATGTAGACATGCTCTTTTGCTTTAATGTTCTCTCCATTTCTTTAACTAGCAAATGGCTTCATTACCTGGAAAAATATTTTTGTGTTGCGCTGCTTGAGGGGAAAAGAGGTAATTAAATTTGTAAAAGTGGAAAATAATGTCTGAGAGGCCTTTGTAAGGCTGTGGTTCTGACTGCTGGTGTCAGCTTTACTGCCAATATGTGCAGATGGTAACAAATGAGCTACCATCAGCCATCCTCTATTGTCCTAGGGCCCCACTCTGCTCGTAAATGTCTTCACTGGTTATTATTTCCAGTTATTTAGTGCTCAGTTTGGAAGTGTGATATTCCTATTGATGCTGTACCCCAAACCAGGAAAGCAGGGTACTTAATGGCAGTTTCTCACACAGCTCTGGGCATACAGAGCCCTCTAACCAAGCCCTGAGAGGCTGGAGAGGATGCACTGCAGTAGCCACATGTGACCCAACATCAGTGATGAAACCAAGAGTTCCACATCTGAGTTGCCTGCATGTAAATATGGCTTTCAAACATGAGCCTGGTCTGCTGGGACCTGTATAGCACAGGGCCAAGAGCAGGCATTGACCAAAGGGTCTGGATTTGCTGGTGGCTGAGCAGGTGAGTTTGAGCATGATAATGAAAGGTCAACTCCAGAACTTTAGATGATGCATCCAGACTTTCCACAGAACCTAATGTATTGAATCTTGTGTAGCCAGAGGACAGCATTTCTTAAACACAACATAACATAGAAGTGTCTGGATTGGAAGGGACCTCTAGAGGTCATCTCGTCCAACCCCCTTGCTGAGAGCAGGGACATCCTCAACTAGAGCAGGTTGCTCAGAGCTCTGTCAAGCCCCACTTTAAATGTCTCCAGGGATGGAGCCTCAAGCACCTCCCTGGGCAACCTGTTCCAGTGCTCCACCACTCTCGTGGTAAAGAACTTCCTCCTTATTTCTAATCTAAATC
>JANIJG010003027.1:55039-75878 GCA_024611175.1 Megaceryle torquata | reverse complement strand
CTGACCAAACCTGATAAGGTTTGGATACTGAGCAGCCCCAGGGCTGTCTTGTAGCAATTCAAGTCCGGGGCCCTGCTGTCCCCTGCCCATGCAGGTGGGGAGGTCTGGGACGGGGCTGCTGCTGTGTCATGAGGACCATTACTGTGTTGTGGAGCTGTGCCAGAAAAAGCCATTTGGTGGGAGAAGATATGACTACAACTCCCAGGAGGCACCCTGGCCAAGGCAGGCTGCCCTTTTTAAGTGCCTTTCATCAAAACTTCCTCCCCTGCCTCTTCCTCCAAAGTTAGGAGGACAATTGTAGTCCTTGAGGGGGGAGGAAAACCAAAAAGTACTTGACAATGTAATTTTCACAAATGCCCCCCCCCTTTCCTTTTGGAATACTGGTCTAATGGGACAAACTAATAACAATTGGTTTTTTGTGCGTGTACATGGCTAAATTCCAGCTGGCCCATGTTAGGTGGTATCTGGGCAGCTCCATCCTTGGTAGCATCACTGGTGGACCCCACAGAATTTTCCTGGGATACCCGGAGCACACATCCATTGGGCTTCATCCATGTGCTGTGGGTCTTGTGGGGGTCTTGGCAGTCAGAGCTGAGCACTGTTCTGGCCATCCCTCTGTGCACCTCATGGGAGCACATTCAGGCCCTTTCTCATCGTGCTCTCTGAAATGCTAAAGCAAAACACGTTTCCAAAGCAAAGTGTCACTCAGGTATCCAGGGCACACCAGACCTGTTGTCCTACAGAGCTGCAGAGTCACTGTGTTATGGGGCAAGTGAATGAGCGTTTGAAAACCTGGCAGAGGAGTGGTAGATCCACCACCATTAGCAGACCCTTTGTTCTACAGGCAGTGTGGCTTCAGCAGAGGTTGGGGACAGGGTGCAGGAGCAGAGGTGTCCCATGTTGGAGCTTGCAAGCCTTATGCAATGCCAGAGCCAGCCCTCATCTCACTGCCAGGCAATGCAGCCAGTTCCTCCCTCCCCTGGGGCTCTGCAGGCTCCTTCCCAAATGAGATCCAACTGGAGGAAATGTTTTTCCCTTAGTTCCCTTCTGATCCCCATGGCTTTGCAGAGGCACCAGCATCACCCACGCTCAGGGCAGGGGAGCGGCTGCGTGGCTAAAGGGGAAATACAAGGAGGAAAGGGTCCTGCAGCTTTTCTGCAAACATGAAGGACATGCAGAAGACTGCTCAACTCAAGCAATTGATGCTTGGTTTGTTTGGTTTTGCCATCCTTGATATTTCACTTAACTGGGGATGGTGTCAGCTGAAGCGCAGCAGCTCAGCAGCACCGGCCTGGGGAATAACTTGTTATTTTTAACACTAAATACTACTGTGCTGGAGTCTGTATGAATGTGGCTGTGCTCATACAACAAGGGAAGAACAACCTGATGAGAAAAAAATCTATAGGTAAACCTTGTATTTAGATGCCGTCTGTGTTCAATACGTCAGACGAATTCCTGCCATGGCTCTGCTGAAATCATTGAGGGCTGTCCTGCGCTCCAGCCCTTGGGCAGAACTGCTTCTTGCCACAGAGTGAAAGGGGAGAGTGTTTCTCTGGGTGCAAGAAAATGGTTTGAGAGGCTTGGAGAACTTGGTGGCTTCTTTGTGCTGTCACATGCTCATTCCCACCTCCTCTGAAGCCATAGTTTGACACTTTTCTAGTGTCTAGCAGCCACTGTCCCCCCTCCCTCCTCCACTCGCCCTGTGTTTGTGATGCCAACTGGTGACCAAGATTGAGGATGAGGCTGGTCTTTAAAAAATAAAGCCCTTTTTCCTTTGCCTGTGTTATCTTTGAGCTGGAGGATTGGGTTTGGTGTGCGGTAGCATAGGTCCTTCATCCTCAAAAAACCCTTCTGCAGATGTCTCTATATGCCTCATATGCCCCCACTTTTGGACAGCTCATTAGGCATGGCAATGAAAATTTTTAAAAAGAGGAAAAAATATGAATGAAGTTCACCTAAATAATAATTAAAAAAAAAATCTAATATTAGCATCTTGGGTTTACAGACTGCAGCAGCAGCAGCATCGGTCCCTGTGTGACTGCCATGCAGTGCGCTCTTTGCACCAGCATCTCCCATTAAGAACATTTCACACCCCCTGTGACAGCAGCAAGTGTCATCCGTGAGAAGCATGGAAGTATCTGAAGACTGAAAAGCAGGAGGGAACGGAGAACCAAAGAAACCCCTGGCAGACAATATTCTGTTTCTTCAGAGCTTGAGATATCTTTGAAGGTATGTGCCAAGTATCCACTTTATGAATTGCCTCTGGGACAGGGAATGTTATGGGGAGTGCAGCACATCACTAAAGGACATGGGCACAACAGTGTTTTTCCTGGAAGAGATGATAACTGGGTGAAGAACCTGTGCTGTTGTGGTGCTCAGGTAGATGCCAGAATGCTCACTGAGGGTGTCTGCTCTCTTCTGCTGGTCTAGCCCTGCTCATAGCAGCTGCCAAAATAAACCTAGCAGCAGAGAAATTAAATATGCATAAACTGAGCTAAGGGTTAGGGATCTGTAAAGAGTGGTCAGAATTCATCCAGCCAGTTGCATAGGTGATGAGTGCTGAGATGAGTGCTGGATGGCCAGGGGTTTGATTGCAGAGTCTTTCTCCTCTGTGTCTGAGATGTCCTCTCTCTGCACCAGTGTGCATGGAGAGGTTTGCAGAGATGGGAGATGGTGGAGGTCCCTTGCAGCCCACTGGCCTCCTGCCCAAGGCAGTTGTGGAGTTAGCAGAGGTGGGGCTGGAGACAACAGTAGAGATGGGGCATCCCGGGCAGGTGGATGTCCTGAAGGGTGCTCCACATTCCGTCTGTTCACCAATTCCCATCCCATAGAATCATTTTGGTTGGAAAAGACCTTTAAGATCACAGAGTCCAACCACTAACCCAGCACTTCCAGGTCACCATAAACCTTGTCCCTCAGTACCCCATCTACACAGCTTTGAACACCCTCCTGGGATAAGGACTCCACCACTTCCCTGGGCAGCCTGTTCCAGGCTTGATAACAATTTTGGGGAAGAACTTTTTCCTAATATCCAACCTAAACCTCCCCTGGTGCAACTTGAGGCCATTTCCTCTTGCTGGTTCCTTGGGAACAGAGACTGACCCCTACCTGGCTCCAACCTCCTGTTAGGTAGTTGTTGAAAGGTCTCTCCTGAGTCTTCTTTTCTCCAGGCTAAAAAACCCCAGGTCCCTCAGCTGCTTCTCACAAGACTTGTGCTCTAGACCCTTCATCAGTTTCATTGCCCTTCTCTGAAGCTCCAGCTCCTCAATGTCTTTCTTGGATCAAGGTGCCCAAAACCGAACCCAGCATTTGAGCTGAACACTGTGCTATCTGCGGCTAAATGCTGGTGTTAGCATGGAACCCTTCTGCAGTGTGGGGCAACGCGTACCTCTCAAGCATGGGTTTTGCCCTTTGGGGTGGAGAGGTGATGCTGTTGATACAGGGTGACTTCCCGTATTTCACCTGCCCCTGGGCTTTGCGGACAGAGCTCCACCCTCTTTTTCTCTGTTGCTTTGTTCTTTCATGACACTGAGTGTTACAAATGTCTGTGCTTTTTTCCTTGCTCAATACAGACAGCACTGGTGAGCCACCCTGACTCACAGCTCTCTGTAGATGCTGAGCGTAGCAGTGTTGGAGCTCAACACCTTGAGTTGAAGGAAGCTGTGTTGCAATGCTACTGGGAACCCATCTTAGATTCCCAAGTTTGATTGTAAACATGAAGCATGCCACTCATACTGTTTTTAAACCCTTGGTAAGACAAGTCATGGTAAACTCAGTGCAAATGAGCTGAGCTGATGCGCTGTAGGTGAACCCCTAACCAGAGCAGGTACTTTCCTGCTGGAGAACATGGAGACACTTCAATGTTGCACTGCCAGAACAGGAGTAGCGTCTGTCTCTGTGTTAGCAGTGCCCAAATTTGGGTTGCTTATCTCATGTAGATTTGAAGACCATGGTTCAATTTCTCACTATTAAAAAAAAAAAGGAAAGAAAAATCCTTTAAAGAAAAAAAGAAAAACCCAAGCAAAAAAATCCATGTTGAAATCTTGCTGTAGAGACAGAAGCAGAACACTGAATTCCCTGGAAAAAGTCACCAAGATGTCCCCTGTACAGCTGCGGTGGTGGAAGCTGTAGTTCTGTAGACAGGTTTTGGGCATTTTACCAGCGTGCCAGTATGCAAGACTGTGGTGTAGCTGTTTAACGTATGGAGGATTTTTGCTTCTCTGCTTGTCAGTTCAGCGCTTCCATAAGCACAATTTTTTTTTTTTCTCTCCTTCTTGCTATAAAATCTGCTTCTTTGCATATTAAAAAGGGCATATGGGAATTAACATGAAAAATGCAGACAAGTACTGCTCAGATACAAACAATATGTGACCATAATTATTAGGTTGTCTTATGCTAAAAATAACATTGTGTGTGTACTTAATTCATTGTTAATTTGCACTGCCTTTTTTTCATTTGTTCCCTTCACTAAATGCAATTCCTTGGCAGTGGCAGGGCCGCCAAGCTGACTTCTCCCTGGTGAAGTAATTTGGTTTCTGAGAGAAGGGTACAAAAGGGCAAAAACTGCACTGCCTGGGAAAGCTGTATTTGCATGAGCGTGGAGCAAATCGCTCCCAGTCCCTCTACTTGCAGGGCTGTGAAGTTGAAACAAAAAAGGAGACTTTCTCCTCACACCCCTAAGGGGCCATATCTTGATTGATTGTTTGGTTGGGTTTTTTTCCTCTAATAAGAAGCGCCCACCATTAAAAAAAAAAAAAAAAAGAAAGGAAAAAAAATAGGAAAAAAAAAAAAAAGAAAAAAAGGGCAGAACCCATTAAACCACCCTGCCCTTTCCCTCCACCCTTCCTGCCAGTCTCCCAATCTTCTCCTTAACTGGCGGGGAGTGGTTTCCTCTTAATTAGCAAGTGCTCATAGGCTGGAGAGCTTCGTGGGCTGGGTCGCTCTTCACTTTGCCCGTGGGGAGGGAGCTCGTCTGGATGCTGGAGCCGAGGTGCCGGGCGGGCGGTGCTGGGCTGCGGGGCGGCTCCTCGCTGCGGCTCCTCCGGCTGCGGGGCCGCCGCTTCCTTGGGGCAGAAACCGCCTTGTTTGGGTCCGGCAGCACCATGAGGCACCCGCTGCCGCGGGGGCAGGAGGTCGGTAGAGGCAGAGCCGGAGTCGCGGGGTGTTTGCGGGGCGGGGCCCATCCCGTCGGCGGGCTGGGGGGGCTCGGGGAGGCTCCCCCGGCAGCTCCGGCCCGCGGCGGGGGTGGGAACCTGGCCGCGGGATGGGTTTTGGGGTGAAAAAGGCGGTTATTTAAGCCCAGGATGCTTATTTTTAAGTTAATTCTTTACTTGGGCTCTTTGCTGAGGCTGGGCAGCGAACCTTGCCAGCGGGAGGGGTTTCTGAGGCCCGCAGGACATACTTGGGATGATTTCCTAATATTTCCCTGGGGAGGTTTGGATCTAGAGAGGCTGGAGTCAGCCCTGGGGGCTCTGGAGCCGGGAGTTTGGAGGTGCTCGCTTTCCATTTGCTGCGAACTTTCCTGTTTCTGAGGTGTATTTGGCCGGTCTTTCTCTAAAGCTGGTGAAACTGTGTCTCTGCCCTGTCCCTTATTGCAGCCACAATTTTGGGACACGGGAGAAAGTGGAGAGTTTCCCAACGTTCTGGCAGCTGGCTGACCCTACCCGTCCTGCCGAGCTGCCGGCTCCCATTTCTTGCGAGGAAAGCCTCTTCTGCTTCTTGCTATTTTCCTTTACTTGGCACGATGCCATTTCTTGGTCTAGGAGCCAGCTCTTTGGAAATCTCCGTCCCTAAAATGCCTCTGATCTGGCCTGGGCAATGGTTCAATCCGGTGCAGCTCCGTTGACTTTGGGAGTGTTTCGCCTGCATGGTCAGGGCTGACACGGGCTCCCTGTACACAGCAGGACAATACAGATGATGTGTCCAGGTCTACGTGGTCTCCAAATCCCTCCTTTAAGTAAATTTGCACGGTGTCTCTGAAGTCATTAGAGTTCCGTGGCTGCTTGGGCGACAGGCACTGATGGTTTAATTGGGTGGATGAAGCTCTCTTAGTTTGACGTTGGGTTGAAGCTCGTAAGTAAGGGGGTGTCACAGTGAGGTTGGGGTGTCTATGGCTGCTGGGACAAATGCCCTCTGTGTACGGTGGTATGCTTTGTAGCTCCACGTCTTTGCAGCTCGGGCAGTGGGAACTCTTTTGAGTGTCCTTAATCACTCAAGAATTCTTGTTTTCCTTCCCGGGCTGTCTCTGGCATTTGATAGCAGCGTGAGCTCATGTGAAAGGCTCGCAGGTAACCGGGGAACGTAATTTCTAACCGCCTCTTCTTATGATGCTCTTGGGAGTGTTAGCGCTGTGGCTTGGGTCTCGTGGACGAATCGTGTAGCTTTTACAGTTGAAAGCTCCAAGTTTAAGCCCCTGGGCCCTGGGCTACCCTTTCTTTTCAGCTTGTCATTGGTCTGCACTGTATTTACTGTGAAAGGGCTTTGCACATTCCTGCAGCGTAGGTGTGATGTCGAGTGCTGCCCAAGGGTGCTGGGGTCCTTAATCCCCGCCCAGGGGGTGGGAGCTGAGTACTGGTGTGGGATGGTGGCTGCCAGCTCCCTCTGTGCATCTGCCCAGTGCTCTCCTGCAGCTGAAAGGGGCCCTTCCTTCCATCCTTTTACTGCAAGATACCGCCAACCCTGTAACTTTTTTTTTTCCCCGTGGAAAAGTGTCTGGTCTGCTCTGGGGCTGGGGGAAACCTGTGATGCCTGCACCACCATAAGGTTCCCATTACCCACCTTTGTGTAGGGCTTCGCTGACTGGGGGGTTTAAGCCCCAGATTAATCAGAGTGTCCTGAGGGAGAGGGTTGAGTTTTATCAAAACAAGCTGGGGAAGAACCCAGATCCCTCTCAAAAGACCCATTAAGAGATTCATGTAGGCTGTGGTTCAGCCATTTAAATGAAATTTTAGAGAGGTATATTTGTTAATTTTTTTTCTTTGACAAGATTTAACTTTCTTACTTAAAGATCTAAGGGTCTTACATACACATTTACACATTTAATTTTGTCCATATGTATAAATTCCTCTGTTCCAGGATTATTGAAAGTCAGTGTTGAGGCTCTGATCTTACTGGAAAAGGCTTTGACTTCTCCTGGGGGCCGTGATGCTCTTTTTTATTTTGGGGTGCTTGAACTCCTGCCACAAATAATGCAGTTGCTGGCAGGTGCCTTCTGATCACTTGCAGCCAAGGAAGAGTTTGCTGGGATCAGAACTGCAGTTTCTTTAAACTGCTGAAGATACTGTTTTACATTTATATAAATAAAATTGTGCATGCTAGGTAGGTAATCCTTGCTGGTGAAATCATTTGTTCCCAATCCCATGCCTTGCCTAGAAATTCTTCCTCCTTTTCTTAACAGTAGCAAAGTATAAAATCTTGTGTCAACTTGACATTGTAATCCCCTGTAATTTATGAAGTGCTCCTTAGACTGCAGGTGTGTCTGCAGTAAAGAGCCTGTGTTTTACAGTGGGTCTGCTCTCCAGCAGTAATTTGAGAAACCTCTTCCTTGATAAACCATGTAAAGAAGTGCAGTTGTCTTCCCTGTTAGTTACAACCTGAGCTTGGGTTTTTACAGTTATTCCTTCTCTGGTAATTGATTTGAAGCAAGTTAGCAAATCTTCAGGGAAGGAAGCGTCAGGGGAATGCACTTAACTGTTGCCACAAATTTTATTGTCTCGAAAAGGAATCATAAAGACATGGGTTACTAACGTTCATATAGGCTTCGAGATTTATCTCCTCTGTCTCTCCCAGATGAACACAGTGCAGGAGAGACTCGGTCTCTGCAGTAACTGAAGCCCCGCAGCGCTGCAGCGAGCTGTTGTGCTCTGCCAGGAGAAGCATCCTCCTGTTGCCTTTGGTGCAAACAGGTGATGCCTGAATTTCAGATTGGGACAGTTATGTTGTATCAAGTAATTAAAAAGTTTGATTGGAACCATTGCACAGTGGCTTTAATCTGTTTATAATAAAAGCTGGGGAAGCAGTGAGATGTTCTTCAGGGTGTTGAGTTGCTGGAATGTCTAATGTCAATAAGCACCTGGTCTTCGTCAAGGCTGAGGAGAGCAAGAGCCTTTTCCTCCTATTGTCTGGTTCACAATTGATGATGTGGTTTTTATTTTGCTCTTGAATGCCCTGTACTCTGGAAACATTCCTACAGGGACCAGGTCATGGCCATGTGTCTGACAGAAGCTGCGTTTGCAGGTTGCGTGGTTTGTTCTTTCCTTTCACAAAACCTTGGCCAGCCTTCCACTCACCAAAAGGTTTTTTTGGTCCTCATTCAGGTGCTGCTTGTCACACTGCTTCTGCACTCTGAGATGTGGGATGTGTGAGTAGCTGGCACGCAGTCTGGCTTCTTTTCGCCCAGCAATGCAGGGCCAGACCTCAGCCCAGCTAAGCTGCATGATGGGGATATATGTGGCTATTATCAATTTAAATGTTGTGTTTATATATATAAATAAAAATTAACGTGCTTAGCAAGGTGCCCCTGCCCTACCACATGCTTTCATGGACTCATGAGCATCTGCCAGAGGCACACTCCAGTTCCGTATGTGCAGACACCCTGGAAAGCAGAGGGTGGTGGAGGGACTTGGGGTGGGAGCTGTTGGCCAGCTTTTCTTTACAAAATACTTGCCATGCTGCTCCCTCACGTTTGGCAGTGTTCAGGGGGGCAGGATGTAGATGTAGCCCTTGGTACAGGGGACACGCACCCTTACCCTGCTTTCTTTGCCTGGCGGGGAGCAAACAGGAGGGAAAGATGGATTTGCAGATTATGAATTTATATATGTCTGCAGGATTTAAATCTCTTCTTTATTTCCATGCAATGATAGTGGGAGGTATCTAATAGCTGGGGCTGGCATCCCATGCCATCGCCACTGCCCTGAGTGCTTCGCACATCCCGCGCTCCCCTGCCCACGCACTGCGGTGGCGTTTAGTGCCTTCTAGAGCTTTTAAGCAGATAAACATCCAAACCTGGGGATTTATGTAACAGCACGGGGCTTGTGTCTGTCAGACAGCTTGCCTGTGCTGGGGTGCTGCATCCCCCAGGCACCCATCTGCTGGTGTGGGCAGTTGGGGGGTGAAGCTGTTCAGTGGCTGCCGCTCCCATGTTGGAGAGCTGGGACCCCAAAAGGAGCTGGGATGGTGCCAGCCATCCCCCTGGCGTGTGCTGTCCCCAGGGGAGGAGAGGAACCCATGCACCCCAGCAGCAAGGGGAGTTTTGCCTCTGAGAATAAAAACTTGCGATTTAAAATCAGCTCTGGCTTGCATGAGTCTAAATAGATGCTAGTGAGGGAAAATTTGCCAAGGAGGGATAAGGGATGGAGATGGAACGACTACCAGAAGTGGTAGCTCTGGCAGCAAGCATGGCGTTCCAGGTGACAATGCAGCATGTGGTCAGGGTTTATTGCCAACAAGGGATGCAGGGTTTTAATATTGAGATAATCACCTTGACATAACAATCTTATCAGGCTGATGTGCTTGCTTTGTTGACAAGAAAATGTGTCTGATAATGGGGCTGGATGGGAATGAACCTGGCAGCGTCTCCTTGCCACGTGTCTGCTCATCAGCACCGAGTCGACACCGGAGCAGCGTTCGCGCTTCTTTGCTTCAGTTAATCGTGTTTCTGCAGCCTTATGCCCTTACAACTTCCCCTTTGCTGTGCTGACCATATTGAGCTCCAGCAAATAAAACTGTGCTTCACCTCTGGTAGGATTTGGCAGCAAAGTAGCTGGTTTGCATTAGTTGTCTTAGTGGAGTGTTATTGTCTCTTCCTCCTCGATATCTTTTTTTTTCTGGCATAGGTGAAATAAGAAATGGCTCCCTGCCCTAAGGAACTGACTCTTGAGGGGGAAAGGCTGTAGTAAAAATGGAATGTGGATAGTGATGGGGTGGGCGTTCTGCAGGAGAGAAAGAGCATCCCTCTGTTGCCGAACTTGGGCAAGCTGGGGTGGGGTGTGGGAAAGCCTCTGAGTGAGGAGGCGCAGAGCAGAGGGTGAAAAACCTCATCAGTATTTACTCAACACAAACACTTTTTCCCTGGGTGTGGAGTCCTGTTCAGGCTATACTGGCACAGCAAATATTCAGAATATTCATAGCATCAGGAGTTACTTTTCCTGATTTACACCTGTGCTGGTGTAAGAAGAATTTAACTGCAATTTCCTTGATTACGTTTTTCAGGTGAAGCTCTGAGTGGGCCTGATTCCTGCCCTAGACTGAATCACAGAATTGAATCAATTGTTATTTTTCCCACTGCAGTGAACCCTCATGTGCACTTCCATCACACAGTGACTTTTTTTTTTGTGGAATAAGATAAGCCTGCTGATAAATGTTTGGTGCTTTCCTGGGCTCCTCCAGGGCTGTCAGGGGGCTCCCAGTGCTGCTTTCCAGCTCCCTGCCCATGGCCAGGGAAGGTGGTCTGGGCACAGAGAGACTCCTCCAGAATGAATGTTCCAATGTGCAGAGACAAAAGCCAGTATCAGGCAGACAGTGTCCCACAGAGCAGCGCTCTGACAGCCTCTGTCCCAGCGAGTGATTCACAGCCAGTTGGTGTTTCTGGTTGTCTTGTCATGTGGGAACCTGCTTCTTGGTGCTTCTCCCTTCAGGTCCTGCTGGTGGTGTGTCCTGGGGCTCCTCTGTGCCACCAGCACTGATGCATCACTGAGCTGTTTCCCAGAAACATCACCCATTTTACCAGCCAGACTTTTGGGAGGATTTTTTTTAGATCAGAAGTCCTCATTTCTTGTTCTTCCCCTTGCTCTTTTTTTCCCCCACCCAGAACCCAGCCCTCATGAGCACACACTGCCAGCTGCATCACTCTCCAGTCGTATCTACCTCACAGCACAGGCTTCTCTCACCATCAACTGGGCTGATTCCTGCCTGCAGCCTCCTGGGGTCCCCAGGGTAAAAAAATCAACCGGAGTCATTAATTGCACATTTCCAACACTTCCAGTAACCTGGGGTTTTGTGGCCATGGCAGCACCTCATAACTGCACCCCACGACCTGGCTAAAGGTAGCCTTGCTTTTTTCTTTAAATTAAAAAAATAAGTTTTCTCTCAAACTTTGAATGTGATGCCCAAGAGGTCAAACAAGTGGATGCTTTTCCTCTCTGTTCAAGATATAGTTACATGACACAGTTGACTTTTCTGCATGCAGAACACAAATCTACCTTGCTTGGTGTTTTCTTGAGTGCAGTGAGAAGCACCTGTGGGTGCTGGGGTCTCCCAGGAAGCTCAGCTGTCCTGTCCCTGTCACAGCTAAAGGGCTGCTGAAACTTTTTGGAGAGCAAGCAGTACATTGTAGGCTTTTTTGAAAGAAATGCTTTGGTCTCTCATTCCTCTCTTTCTGTCTATTTGTGGAGTTCCCATGAGATGTTCTGAAGTGTATTTTTCCCATGATAGAAGTGTCTCACAAATTGATTTTATTTGTGGTTTTTTTCTTGTAAGTGTCCCACCCAACACTAAGTCTTACCAGGAAAGAATAGGAGATGACTCACAGTGGCTTTGAAATTCTGTGGTTAGACCTAATCCCACTGAGTTTTGGCAGCAGTTATGGCAAAAGAGCCATTTTCTTCACTGGGAGGAAGAACTGGTGAGATGGGAACTGCTATCTGAGCCTGTTCAGGGTTTTATTCTCTTCCAAAGCTATTGCTTTTCTTTATGCCAAACGGCTTTTTTGTACATGCAGAAAACTGTCTGCAGACACCTTTCTGAGCAGCGCTGCTCCAGGAGGTCACGGCAGTTAAGGGAAAAAAATACGTAATTTTTGTCTCCTTGTGTGCAGCTGCCCATCTTGAGCTGAGGTCTGGAGGGTTATGCTTGTAAGTTATAACTTTAATGCTCTGATTTCTTCTAGGAACGTGTGGGGGGAAAATACAGTATAGGAGCTCTCGCAAAATGAGAGAGCTGCAGGCTGTCTCTGGCTTGTCCAGACACCCACGTTGCTTGTAAGATGCTGGAGGTCTGGGTATGTGGGTAAGGGAGAGGAATGAGGAGGCAGCTGAGGCTTGATTTGAGCTCAGACATGAGCATCATCTTTCACTGCCTGCCATCGGTGTACTCTGGTGCCAGCTCGATGAAGGCATTTTTTTTTTCCTCTACTCTGGAAAAGAAAAAAGAAAAATCTGAGGCATCTATTTTGTTTGAAGGAAGCTGTCAGTGTTGTCAGTGTGTATAGATGAGTTATTTTGCAGAAATTTGCAGGTATTTGGTTGTATTTAAGCAAGAAACATAGGAGAGCTAGTCTGTTTTGGAAAGTTAATTATTTGTAATGAGTAGTTTTCTATTGAATTTGCCAGGGTTTGGTTCTTTTCCAGCAGGTACTGATCTGAAACCTTGGCCAGCATTCCAGAATTATTTGTGAAATCAGAACTGAACTTCTCTACTAGGTGTTTATCCTTAATTCTGAGAATGAATCCAACACTTCAAGGTACAGAAAAGTGAACTTTTTAGTAACTCAAGTACCCTATGTCCTGAGTGCTGTTATGATCCTGTAGAGGGTCTCATGGAGATCCCATGTAGGGTCCTCTTTGGAGAGGCTGATTCACAGGGCCACCTGAAGCCCTCCATAAAGTCATGGGAACAATATCACCTTTGCCCTCTGAGCTTGGCTCACAGCTTCTCTTAAAACTACCTGTGGGAGTTCCCCAAGCCAACCCTTTTCTTCTTGTAAACTAGTTGTTCTCGGGTATGTTACAGCTGGCCAGGGAGAAGGAAAATGCAGCCTGTGGGATGTCTTAATATTGACAGTCCCAGATCCACAGATGACACTGTTCATGAACTGGTAGGAGGTTTCTTGGTGTGAAAGGGAGTCTGTCAGTAGCTGCTGTTGGCTGTGGTTGAGGATAATCTTATGAATGTTTACAAATACCTGAAGAGTGGGTGTCAAGTAGAAGGGGCCAGGCTCTTTTCAGCAGTGTCCTGTGATAGGATGATGGGCAGTGATCACAAACTAGAACACAGGAAGTTCCACCTCAACATGAGGAAAAACTTGTTTCCTGTGAGGGTGGAGAGCCTGGAACAGGCTGCTCAGAGAGGTTGTGGAGTCTTCTTTCTAGAGACTTTCAAGACCTGCCTGGATCTGTTCCTGGGCGATCCTGCTCTGGCAGGGGGGGTTGGACTTAAGGGTCTACAGAGGTCCCTTCCAACCCCTGCCATTCTGTGATTCTATGATAAGCAGCTGCTTTTGGAAATACAGAACAGGAGCAGGCAGGGCCTGCATGTCATCTCCTCTGGCACGTGTCGTTGCTGGCTCTTTGGGCATGATGACTTACTGTATGATGGGCATGTGGTGCTGGGTGTTCCAGCTTGATGATGGGAGTTGAAGCCATTGAGTGCTGCAGGTTTAGCAGTAGACTAAAGAGTGGAAGTCATCCAAGGGTGGAGTCATCATTCTCCTGGAGTTTATTAGTCAGAATGTGTGAAGCGTCTTTGAAAGCATTGCTCAAAAACAAAACAAACCAAATCATTCGGGAGCTTCAGTTTAGCAAGGTGCTAAATCCAGGCTTGTGGACAGGGGTCTGGGAGCATTCTGGGGCGAGGTGGGTGGTGTGTCATGGGGCTTTGCACTGGTATCTTCAGCCTGCCCCTGCCCAGAGCAGGGACAGTGGGTGACAGTGCTCCTGGGATGGTGCCAGGTCCCATTTGGGATGGGGAGGCAGCGGTGTGCTGGCCAAGGAGCAGAGAGAGGAGCTGTAACGTACACTTGCTGTGATGGCTGGAATCTGTGATGGATGTGTGATCCCTGAGGTGCCACAGCGACTCCTGCTCTCATGAACCTGATGTTCATCTTGTGCTGTGGGCTTGCTAAAGTTCATCCACACTGCACGTGCAGTAAGCAAGCACCTTGGTGGAGGTTAACATTCAGTGTGTGCCATGGCAGGCTTGATTCATGTCAGCAGGCAGCACCAACATGGGACAGCACTGTTCAAACACCTGCACAGACAGTGGTCCTGTATGTGGGTCCCAGCCACAAACACCGCACTTGGGGGATTTCTTTAAGAGGGACAAAAGCAACAACAAAACCTAGGTGGTGGTCATCCTAGAGTGGTTGTCCTTGAAGCTGCTCTGGGAGATGAGCCTGTACCTTGAACCCCCCCAGGCAGGGCAGAAAGCTGGACTTGGGTGCTGCTCCAACAGGAGCACTCAGTCCTGACCTGTGGTGCCACCTTCCTGCTCCATCATGGCTTTCTGCTCATGCCCAGTTTTTTGATGATTTATTTTTCAATGAAAATGATTTGAGGAGTTCTATTCAAACAACAACAAAAAGGCAATACAATGGAAATTGTGTATTACTAAAGCAATAATCTATTTGTAAAAATATACAGTCTCAATCTCCTACTCATTGTAGCTGTGATGGCCACCAAAATGTCTCACTTCTTTGAGCAAGTCAGAGTCAACACAAAGTTAGCACCTTCATGTACTTTTGTGTGTGATTTTTAACAGCAGGAGGCAAAAAGAAAAATCATGTTCCTGCTTAATGGAAGCTTGGCAATGAGCAGCAGGGCTGCAGCTGGAGTGTGGAGAGTGACATCCTGACATGTACCTGTGCTCTCTTCCACCACCTCTGCAGGGATCAGGGCTGGGGAGTGGTGGCTGGCAGATCCTGTTCCAATTGCCAAGTCCCTCTCTGAGCACAGGTTGCATCGCTTTCCCCGGGTGTAGCTTGGCTGGTGGGGAGTTATGTGAAGATCTCTTTGCATTTATCAGCTGCCACCTGACCCTCTGGTGGGATGGGATGGAGATGCTTGGATTCCTTCCCTGCCACCTGCCCAATTCCACTGTCACTGGAGCAGATGGGGCACTGGGAGATACCGGTGTTGAGTGATATACAGGACATCAGCACATAGATACCTATACGTTTAGATCATGAATATGTGTCTGGTATTTATATGATGTGCTCAACTAGATATGAGAGCAACAGCAGCGCTTACCATCCTGGGAGCACCATGGTGGTCCCTATCACCTCTGATCATCATGGAGATGGTTACTTCAAGAGTCATTTACATTACACTGTGACGCTGGCAAGCTTCTCACTTTTAAGACTTCATCTAAAGCTTTCATGGTCTCTGCCTCATGCCAAGCTCTGTGTCTGTCAGCTTTTGGAAGAGCTGCATCCCTTGACCTTCCTGCAGTTTGTGCTTTCTGAAGCAGGTATTTTTTCAGCCTCTCATTTCCCTTGGCCTGGGACTCCTTTGGCCACTCTGTTGTGGAGTTTGGAAATGGTGCTGATATCCAGGGCGTTGTCACCTGGTTCCCTTTGCATATCTGCAGCCACAGTGCTAGTGGGTCTCTGGGAGTTGATAGTCACAGAATCACAGAATGTTAGGGGTTGGAAGGGACCTCAAAAGATCGTTTAGTTCAACCCCCCTGTTAGGGCTGCTGGAGGCTCTGGGCACCCCTGTCCTGCATTTCAAGGTTATGTGCAGTGCTGCTGGGTTTAGGGGTGCAGAGTGCGTGTTGTGACCACATCATAGATCACAGAATGTGGTTTGGGTTGGGAGGGACCTTTCAAGGTTATCTAGTCCAACCCCCCTGCAGTGAGCAGGGACATCCGCAACTTGAGTGGGTTGCTCAGATCCCCATCCAACCTGACCTGAAATGTTTCCAGGGGTGGGGCTTCTACCATGTCTCCGAGCAACCTGGGCCAGTGTTTCATCACCATCTTTGTAAAAAAAAAAAATCCTTCATTTTCCACTAGTCTAAATCTCCCTCTTTTAGTTTAAAACCATCACCCCTTGTCCTGTCACAACAAGCCCCGCTAGAAGAGTGAGTGGAGGGTGCACAGTGATGCCGGTGTTGAGCCAGCTCCCTGGAGGATGCCCAGCAGGAGGGGCGAGCACTGTGCTGAAGCACTCTCATCCACCCCCCAGGAATCCAAAACACGACGATGCATAACTATGTGAAGGGCTGGCATTAATCACTTGTAAATACCTAATGATCAGCTTCCTGGGGAGTGGGCTGTGCTCCAGGAATGGTGCTGGTCCAGGGGGAATGGGAGCTGTGTTCCAGGAGTAACAGGAGCCAGAGCTACCAGCGCGTCAGTGTGAGATCAGCAGCCGCTGCTCCTGTCTGGATGTTTGGTTTTCTTTTACTCTTCTGTAAAGCAAATAAAAGGAGTCCTTGGGAAGCACCTAACGCTGAGGCTGGTGCTGGATGTGGGGGAAAACGCATCATGCGGGGGGCAGTTCTGACTCCAGCAGTGGGTTAGTCACCACCTAATGGTGCTGCCTACCGTGATGACCAGTGCCTTACCTCATCATTTCCCTTGACCTGCCTGGTTTTTCCGTTGACTTTTTCTCAAGCACAAACACTGGGACAGATGCTGGAGAACCCAGCTCGTGGGCAGAAGGGGCTCTGCTCCAGCACAGCAGGGACTTCCAGAGATTGACCTGTTATTTCCAGGCAATCCCAGTCTTGAGCATTCCATCCCCTGTTGCAAACAGGCTGCGTGGATTCCCATGACTTAGCTTTTCCTATGGGCAGGCTGGTGGCTGGGCAGGAAAGTCTCACGTGGAAAGGACTATGGAAATCAATCGAGGAGCACTGTGCTGCTGTTGTTAAAGCAGGAAATGCTAATTGGCTCCTGCTTTTAGAGATATTGGTATTAAATGTAGGAACTTTGTGAGAATAATCATTTTGGAAACAGTGTTTTAAAATATCAGGGTTGGGCCAAAGATCAGAAAATTAGGTCAGGATGATATCTGAACATGATGCATACTGTTGATTTGGATTTGTATTTCAATTCTTTTCCAGCTCCATGTCTTTCCAAGGTGGGAGCAATGCTTCGGTTCTTATTCAAGGGTTGTTCTGTGTTTTTTTGAAAGAGAAATCCTAATTCTCTTGTGCTGTCCCCGTAATATGAGCATCCAGAAGGGCAGATTTTCAGGAGGCGGCTCCATGTGCCATGCTGGCCACTTGCTCATCCATCTAAATGGTTTCTCTGAATTGAACTTAAGAGCATTTTTGAACCCTCTTGTCTTTTAATTTCATACTTGGGGAATGTAACATTCTACCTTCAGGAACTCTGGGATTTTTTGGTTCAGTAGTAGGGGAGGTGTCACAGTTGAGGTTCAGGGTGGCCCTTCAGACCTATAACAAATACTCTCTGTTAACCCCCCTCCCTTCCCAAAGGGGAAGAGAAAGGGGATAAGAGAATGACACTTTTTGATTAGAAAAGGAAACTGGAACAGCTTTAATGGAAATGAAAATAATAATGAAAATGGAATATATACAAATCCAGTATTGAACCCAACCCTCCTGATGGTAATTACATCACTGTCACCACTGATGCTGTGGAGCAGGCACCAGTAGAGTCCCAGACTGGGCCCAGCAGCAGACGGGAGCTGTGTTCGGGAGCTGGATTCTGGTACCAGATTCAGGAACACATCGATTGGGATCAAAGGCAGAATGGACAGAGGCCTCCTCAGATGCTCTGAGGAAGAAACTGAGAGGACCTGAGCCAAGCTGGCAAAGTGGAGCGAGAGGGGCGAGACTCTGGAGATCCCTCAGCTTTGTACCAAATATGATGTATATGGGGTGGAACCCCTTGTTGTCAGTTCAGGGTCACCTCTTCTGTCCGCTCCTCCCTGTGGGTGCAGCCTTGTACTTTCTGCACCACCCCTCCCCCAGCATGGTGCACAAGATCCAGCAGTGGCCTTGGTCTGCACACCAGCCCTTGGTACTGACTCTAAACACGGGGTGTTATCACTGCCAGCAGCAGACACTGTCAGTGCAAACAGCTGCTGACTGCAGGCAGTGCAGTGACTTAGAGGAACTGAGCTGAAAAGTAAAATCACTGAACAGAATTAGTTCTGTTCTCACTCAAACCAGGACAGGAGGGTATACTGAAAAATAAAATCAACGTGTGTCTTTTTTGCTTTGTATGGGTATGTGGTTTTCCTGGGCGACCCTCTTTGCAGGTGCTGGCAGGTTCTCTGAGCCCAGGGGTACATTTCCTGGCTGCTCGATGGAGGTCTGACACCTGCCAAGGACTGCAGAAGGAAGGTTTGTCATGGTGTAAATTTGGGGGTGGTGACAAGACCAGCTTCTCCTGGGGGAAGCAAATAACTCCTCAAAAAGGGCTCTTGTCAGCTGAGGGTATTTCTCCATGAAGGAGTGGTCAAGAGCTAATTTTAGGTTTAAAATATAATGAATTAGGAAATATTTATGAGGAAAAGATTGATCGACACTCGGCAGGGCAAATAGGGGGGCACGGTGTCTAGGATTTCCTTGGCATCTCATCTGGGCTCTCAGTGCCTGTATGGCACCCAGGCTCCTGGCAGCAGCAGGGGGAGAGGAAATTCATGGCTCAAGTAGTTTGGTTGGGTTTTGTGTGTTTTTAGTCATTTCTTCTTCTTTTTTATAATGCCATCTCGTTGCCTTGTATTAGCCCAAGCCTGTCTGTTTTGCTCTGAAGTCAGACCTACACTCCATGTAGGTCCTGCCACTGGTGCTGCCTGAGGGACAAAATCAAGTATGGGAACAGAGGTTGCTTTTCCTAGCCCTTATCCAGAGGTCACTGTACTGAGAGAGATGTCATGAGAACTGGAATGAGGGTAATTTTCAAGGGTTATCGTGTTTCTCGCCATGGGGATGGGAGTTGATGCAGAACATCAAACCCTGAGAGGCATTTGCAGGAAATGCATGTTTTTACTGGATATATTTTCTCTTCCCTTCTCTCCTCTTTCCCAAATGAAGGCTTGTTTGGTGTTCTGGCTCTGCGTTGTGCTCATCAGCTTTGTAACCTCGTTAAGGGGCAGTGATTATCTGAGCTTGTCGGTCCATTGTAAGAGAATAAACTTGAGCTGGCCGATTGTAGGTAGCCTGTGCTATTACTGGCTGCATACATTTTCACAGCAGGACTTGAACGGCTTCAAAACAGAACTGTTCATGAATATTTACTAAGATACACATTTTTCTGTCTTCCAGTTTCTGTGCCTTTAAAGCAGTACTTTTCTTGTCTTATGCAACAAGTAGGAAAACAGTTTCTTCAGCAAAAGCTTAGTTGTCGTACAATCTCCTGAGTAATAACTTAAGGTTAAAGCATAACCCAAAGGGCGGCAGAAACAGGTGCTGAGCTTGTAAAGTTGCAGTATTGAGATAGGGGTTTGCAATACATTCACAAGGGCTCAGGGATTGCTATAGTTAACTTTTATTTCTATAGGCATTTTTTGAGTATGAGACCTTAATTCTTGGTGCAGTCACTATTTCCAGTGCATGTATTTTACAACTTCAAGAGGTTTGGGGCTCATGTGCTGTGGGGACAGTCTGGTGAAGGGAGGTTTGGAAGAGGAAATAATCTGAAAACTGGGCTGGACAAAGGTGGTGTCAGTAGTATCTGTGGGGGTTTTATTATGTTTTTACCCCCTCTTTCAATTTTTCACCATCTCTCTTTTTCCTCATTTGGTCCTTTTTTCAAAAGTTGTCCCTTACCACTGTCTTTTCATTGAATTTTTTCTCCTCGCTGCTTTTGCCCAGGTAAATATATATATATTTATTTATAAAGATGGAGCAGCATGTTCCTTCTGTTAATACTCGTGGCTGTGCCAGCTCCTGTACCAGGTTTGGGTATGTGGGTGCTGGGGTTCTCCGGAGGGAGCTGGAGTGGCTGTTCTTCATCCCCTGCCCTGAGAAGGTCAAAACAGGCAGCCTGCCCTTGCATATCTCAAACCCTGTGACCAATCCAAACACCTCCTTGAACAGTCCCATGTGCCTTTCCTGTCAGATGGGGTTTTTCTCCCTCGTCCCTGCTTTAATCCTGCAATTCAGAGCAATTATCTCTTGTCTGTCCTGCTCACAACGGTCTGTTCCAGGCTTGCAGACTGCTGTTGTGTTTCCTTCAAGTCTCTTTGTTCTCTTAGTCTTGACAGTGTGTTCTCAGGGGTCAAGTGCTTTCGAGTTGACTCCTCCCATCTCTTGCACCCTAATTTTTTCTTTTTGGCTTGCAAGCCATAGCCCTGTTTGTGCATCTTGGCATCATTTTTGCCTTTGAATTGCTGGTCCTTAACCCACTGAAACCCTGGTCTCACTTTTAAATTTTTTTTGTTTTTAACAAAATGCTGCTTATTTTCTCCCTAAATAACTGAAATATAACACTTGTTTTTAACAGTGTCATCCTATTATTTACCCCTCTTCTGAAATCAGTCAGTCTTGTTTGAGTTCTGTCCTTCACATAATTGCAGCCTCCAGCGCTGACAGTGTCAGCAAGCTTTACGAGCCGCTTCTCCAGTCCACCACTGGTGCAAACAGCAAGTGGCACTGGGTAGACAGAGCCTTCTTGAGGCAGCCCTTCTGCTTTGCTGCTGAATCACGGGGAACTGCGCTTGGCACGTGTTTGCACCCAGCCCGTTGCAGATTAACCCGGGCGCATTCCTCTGCTTGCCTATGGGAATGCGGGTGGCTCTGCCCAAGAGGTGAAATAGCTCTGGCCAAGCAGAGCTGTATAAAGACATTTTCAGAAGCTTTCAGAGGGATGTGGTATGTCCCATCTCTTCTGCTGCCCCCTGTGTTGCCCACTCTGCTTGGGCTGGGTCTGCCTTGTGCTGTCTGGCTGTGATGGGGAGCTCAGCCACTGCTTGAGTTCATGGGGCGTCTGGCAAGACATAATGGGAGTTGTAATGTGGCTCTAATCTTTACAAGAGGGACTCTTGCTGCTGGGACCAACTCAGGTCCAGCTGAATTTGGACTCTGCTTTATCTAAGGACTTGTCTGTGTCAGCTGTGAAAACAGCTTTAGCTTTAAAAAGAAACACCTCCCCCCCCCCCCCCCCCCCCCCCAACCAACCACCACAACCCACAACCACCCACACCCC
>JANIJG010003027.1:0-45190 GCA_024611175.1 Megaceryle torquata | reverse complement strand
GTCCCTCCCAACCGAATGAAAAAAAAAAAAAAAAAAAAAAAAACAACCCAAAAACAAAAAAAAAAAAACACCCCCAAAACAAACCCCCCCCCCCCCCCCCCCAAAACACCTCATCTTAAGTAAAAGCAGCATGATGTAAGAACAGCTCAGATATGTGGGTGGCTCCTGTTTTGCCTCTGTGGTGGTTGGAGCTGCAGACCATAGCAAAAGTCCCTGCCCAACCGTTCAGTATTTTTAGCTATTGTACTTGAACTTTAGCATGTTTAATCTTATATTTAAAAAAAAAAAAAAAAGGGTTTAGTATAAGCCAATTATTTTGTGTGAGAAATGGCTGACCTCTTTTGCTGGACAGTATTATGTGGAAGAACGGTGTAACTTCACTTTGCTGCTAGC
Source organism: Megaceryle torquata (assembly GCA_024611175.1). Lineage (NCBI taxonomy): Eukaryota > Metazoa > Chordata > Aves > Coraciiformes > Cerylidae > Megaceryle > Megaceryle torquata. The sequence continues at coordinate 44,797 of JANIJG010003027.1, read as the reverse complement.
CACAGCTGCTAACCAACTTGTTACGGGTTTTTAACCCAGTAAATTAAACAAGTTAAAATGAAACACAGTGGGGAGCTGCTGAATTCTTTCTGAAATGCAGATGCTCCGAGATTTTTGGCTTACAGAAATCACATGTGCTGATGTTGTTGGCAGAACAGGGTGGTTTAAAACCATGGCTTATGCACCTTGCAGCTGGTTCTACACCTTTCATAGCTTGTCTTTCTGCAGCTGATCACTCCTGTCTCGTTTGTTGGGTTCCTTGGTGGTTTTTTTTTTCTTTTTATTGCTACAACAATGTCATTGAAACTGCATTCTCTCAGCCTGTATCTAATCCTTAAAATATTCTGCTGTGGGTCACTGTGAAACCAGAGCAGGATGCCAGAGGCAGCTGGGCAGCACAGGAATTCTGATGTGAAGGAGATGAAAGTGCCTCGCTGCTCTGTGCTCCCCACTTAGTTTTTCTGTGAATGGTGAGCGCCGCGGATGAAAGGCCCTGTAACAGTAAAAATAGCTAATGCAGCGATAATAATGACAATAAATCATCCCATCAGATGTTTTCCACTGCACTGAGGAATTTCCCTTGTAACCAGTGGAATTTGAGGTTTTTTACAAATCAATGCTCCTAATTGGCACCGCTTGATCAATGTGTTAGATGGAATCCCTGGCACTGTTGTTGCTGTTTCAGATTCCTTGGCTGAAGAGCAGGTTGCTGTGCTGCCAGACAACCTTTCTTTCATTTGTATGTAGTAGTAGTTCTGTTTCTGAGAGTAATTTTGCCTCCTGTTTTTTTCTTTTTGCTTCTTTGAGGACAATTATTTCTTTGTGTGCAGTGCACCTCAAATTGCTGCCAGCTCGCTGGTTTCAGCCAGTGTTTTCAAAGGGTTTTGACACTCATGTGGTGGTTGGTTTTTAGTGTGTGGCCCCTGAGAGAGGTGTCTGGGTTTCTGATTTGTCTGATGGGGAATGCAAGCCATTTTCTGAAGGAATAGAAAAAGGATCCAGGGCAAAGAACTGGCCTAAGACTTCACTTAAGACCTTTGATAAGAGATTGTAGTAGATATGCTGGGTTTTCAGGTGCTGCCCAACCTGCTCTGAGTGTTGCTGCACAAATGTCTGAAATGCTTGTAGGTCAAACATGGTGCTTTTCCAGAACGTGTACTAAGAGCAGTGACAGCAAGATTGTTAGCAAAAAACCACACAGAATAGCTTGTTCTAGCTGCTTTTGAAAACAGGTTGAAGTCACCCAAAAATCACAAGATCATAGGATGTCAGGGGTTGGAAAGGACCTTGGAGATCTTTGAGTCCAACCCCCCTGCCAGAGCAGGACCATACAATCCAGCACAGGTCACCCAGGAATGTGCCCCGGTGAGGTTTGAAAATCTCCAGAGAAGGAGACTCCACAACCTCTCTGAGGAGCCCGTTCCAGTGCTCTGGGACCTTTACAGTAAAGAAGTTCCTCCTCATGTTAAGGTAGAACCTCATGCTCCAGCTTACATCCATTCCCCCATGTCCTATCACAGGGCACGAGTGAGAAGAGGCTGTCCCTTTCCTCTTGACACTCGGCCCTCAGATATTTATAAACAGTCTTCTCTAAAGAGCCCCAGGTGTCTCAGCCTTTCCTTGTAAGGCACGTGTTCCAGTCCCTTAATCATCCTTGTAGCCCTCCGTTGGACTCTCTCGAGCAGATCCCTGTCTCTCTTGAACTGGGGAGGGCATTAAATTTGCCTCTACTGAATAGAGGTTACTTCATGTCCTTGAGCTACTCAGAAGAGAAGGTCTTTTGGTCTCCATGGCCTTATTGATGTGAGAAGTTGGGGAAGGTCCCAGGAGCAACAGAATATGAGGAGGGGGAAGGATTTTCTGTCTTACTGCTGCTTCTGTGGGGCAAAAAGGAAGGTGTTGGGAGGGGAGCCTGAGCTGGTCTCACCATAACTGCAAGATAGACTTTTGGCCCAAATTTACTAATACTCTGTTATAATTAGTGTTTGAAAATACTTCTGAGACTTATGGGTCCACCCACATAATTCCTGTGTAAAATCAGGTTTTGCCAGGGGTTGTTTTGCCAAAGAGCAGGTGACAGGAGACGCCTTGGAGGAGAGTCCTTCCTTGGGTGCTGGCACCTGAGCTGCTCTGGGCCAGGGGTGGGCATGGTCTGAAGCTAGCCCCAAGGCCGTCTCATGTCTGTCTGTGGTCAGGAGTATGGGTTGAGTCCTTGGCTTCTGTCCCAGCAAGCTTCATTGCCAAAACATGTGGTTAGAGGCTTCCCTCTGCCTTGCTGCCTGACCAAAGGGGAGGGCAGCTGCTGCCCTCACCCTGCCCTGAGCACCTTTCTACACTGGGACAATTTTAATAAGTTAACAGCGCCTGGGAGAGATGAGTCTCTGCTGTGCAAAGCAGCTTCTTTGCAGGGCTGCTCCTGTGCGAGCCCTGTCCTGCACAGGACACCCTGGACAAGTGTTTCTCCCTGCTAACAGGGCCCAGGGCTAAAAACCAGCAGACTGTCAGGAATGTCCTGCTGTGCCAAGAAAAGCCTGCTTGGTCAAAATTGCCTGGTGTCCTATTTTTAGAGGCGAATGTAATTGTGCTGTGCTTTCTCACTGGCTTTGTTTGGCGTTGCACTCCTCTGCAACCTCTGCTGAAGCAGGAGAAGCTGTGAGGGTGCTTGAATCTGAGATTTGCTGGTAAACCTGATAGTACAGAACATGGGTTCCTCAGGCTGTGCCTGCTGTAAAGCTCAAGTTCATATGGACCTCCAACAGTGTCAAATTTGTTTCTGCCAACGATTGATTGAGGGAGGATAACATTGGATCCCTGTGGATGTTTGATGTTGATTGTCCTGGTTGCCTGAAGTGTGTTCTTCAAAGCACATATTTTAAGTGAGCGAACAAGCAAACAAACAAGAAACCCAACCAAACTACTTTTCTTGGTCTTCTTGAAGATGCTTAAGTGATAGTGGGTAAGTTCTGCTCAGGATCTGCTGTAGGTTCTGTCTCTGTGACACGTCACTTTGATGAAGAAAAGCATTTTGTGGATTTCGGAGAATGAAAAATGAGGGAATCTTTTTCTCTTTCCCTAGATGGAGTTCATTGGAGTAAACCAGCTGTCATTCATCCATGACCTGGGTCCAAAGGGCATGTGAGTTGTCAGCTGTGTCTTTGTGAGTTATGATTCACCAAGAACATGGCTTTATGAATAAATATTGTTCAAATTAAGAGTTTTCCTTTCTGGCCAATAACTGACTGGGGAATACTTTGCCATTCAAATAAGGAAAAAAACCCTGTTAATGTTCAGACAGAAACGCTACATCTTTGGGGAACGGTTCTGAGAGCTGGCTGCTTTGTGCGATGTGGGCTGCAGTTCACGGGCTGGCTTCCAGGACTTCTTCCCTCCCTGCAGCCTGTAGACCCACTTGCTGCTTGTGCTATAAAATGAGGCCCTGCTTTTCTTAAATCTGCATGCTTTCTTTCTAAGGGGATATTTTTGTCCTTATTCCAGCTTTCAGGGCATGGGGCAAAGGCGGCTCAGGCACAGCTGGAGGTGGTGTGAGGCAGCCCTGGGCACAGGGGCTGAGGGATTCAGCAAGCATCCTCCCCCTGAGAACACCCCTGCACCTCTAGCTAAGCCATGCGACCCCTGCTGACCGTATTTCTGTCCTTGCAGAGAAGGATACATCATGAAACGCTCCGGGGGCCACCGCATACCTGGCCTGAACTGCTGCGGCCAAGGGAGGATGTGCTACCGATGGTCCAAGAGGTACTGTTGGGATGGGAAAGGTGGAGATGCTCTGCGTGCTCCTTAGACACACATACAAAAATCCTCATGTTGTTTCTTTTCCCAGGAAGTTTGTGAGGGAGATTCTTGCTTGCTTTTTTGTGTGGTTCGTTGTTGTTTGTTTGTTTTGTGGGGTTTTTTGATGTGGGTTGGTTGGTTTGTTTGCTGGTGTTATTTTATGGGGTTTGGTTTGTTTGTTAGGTTGTTTGTTCGGTTTTGGTGGTTTGTGTTGCGTTTTTGTTTGTTTCATTTTGGTGTTTTTATGTTTTTTACAAAAGCCACAGATTTTCAAGTGGAAAAGATCTGCAGGCTGTTCGCCACTTGCCCTCCTGCATCTGCATGGAGGGTGGTGGGTTATACTCTTCTCCGTTGGAACTCATAGAAAGGACATGTTGCTTCAGAGGCAAATTGGGATTTCCTACAGCCCTGAACTGGCAGTAATCCCCTGGTCTGTGCCCAACTGTCCCTGCTGCAGGAGTACCTGGGGTCCCTCTGTCATTGGGAGGGGACATGGCTGGTGACACTGCCCTGGACAGATTTCAACCTAGTTTTCTGAGCTTCCCTTCCTTAATTTGCAGAAAGAAAATTAATTGAAACACTACCTAGGCTGCTTTGGAGCATTGATTAAAACAGACGTGACCTGCAGCTTTGCTTGGTGTAATTTACCTTGGAATTAAATATATTGTCTCTTATTGTTGCATGAGCTTAAATGCCCATGTTTTCATGGGAGTGTTCATAAGCCACCCAGTTCCCATCTCTGTTTCTGCTGCAGACAGACATAACTTACTGACCCCAACCCTTTACTTTCTGTGGTAGATCCTGGGGCAGTGGTGCAGGGAGGTGTGTGCTGTGGAGGAGTATGTGTGTTACCAGCTAGCATCCAAAAAATGCAGGATGTATTTCCTGGAGCTTGCCTTTCCTGGACAAATCGTTCCTTTAGAAAATCCAAATAGCACACATCTGCCTTAGAGCAACAATGTCCTGGTCTCTAAGACCTTCCCCAAGTGATATCCAACTTGGGGTTTTAGTATTGCTAATGGGCTGTTGTTAGTTTTATCTTAAATTCTGGTTTCCAATATTTTTTTTCTGCAGTCTTATAAAGAAAAGGTCCTATTTCTTCATAGTCATTCCAACATTTCTTAATGCAGTTTTACACAAGATCTCTATAGTGAGTGCACAAGGAGATGTGACCTCCTTTCAGATCAAATCATTAAATTGTCTCATTCTTTTTTCTCTTTTCTGGTCCAGGCAAAAAGCAAAACCTGCCTTTTCCTCTTGATACTCCTCAGTTAACTCCTTCTTATCTTATGCAGAGCTCAAGCATTAGTGGGGACAGCAGCATGTTCAGCTCTGATGGATCTCAACTTTTCCTTTAGAGCCCAAAAAGGGGATGGGAGAAGTGTTTGAATGGGTTTGTGTGTGGAGTAACACAAGAGGGGCAGCATATCCCCACCACGGCCTGCTGGGACTGATGACTGACAGCATATATGCCAATAAATAAGGAAATAACAGTAATATTTCCCAGAGAGGGTTAAGTGAAGGATTTTAGAACATGTCAAGCTTGGGGCAGACTGTGGCCAGCCTTTTCCCACAACACAGGCATTGGGTTTTACATATCCCCAATTCATTCCACTTATTGTAGTCAATTGGGTGTGTTATGGCTACGGGGGCTGGGGAAAGGGACACAAAGGGGACAGTGGGGTGATGCTATGAATGGACATGGGCAGGACTTCTCAGGTGTGCACTTCTGCCTGGGAAAACCAAGCTGAAATGCTTGGAAATATACCCCATGGGGTGTTTGGGAGTGAAATTATGGGCAAAAAAGGGAGGGGAGGTATTTTGGCACCAAATGAGAGGTGATGCTGGGGTAATTCTTTCAGGGCCCTGAAAGATAAAAAAAACTATGGCATCTGCAAGTAGGTGAGAAGCTGAAGCTGTTACTAAAGACACAAGAATGAGCAGAGTTTTGTTGTTTTCTGTTGCTTTGTGTTCCTGAGTGTACAGAAGAATTAGGCGAAGGTCTGGTGATGGAGACCTGTGTGGGACGGAGGGGGCTGGTTACTCCAGCTACGCTGCAGGGCGCGAGGAAAAATTAGAAATGCCATTTACAGCAAAAAACGTGGTGGTGTTTGGTTTTTTTCCCCTCATAGTTGCCTTCAGGCTATGGTATTTATGTAAAACCTGCTGGTCATCTCTCATCATGTGTTTCTAACTGGGTGCCTGTTGCTTGGCAATAAAAGCTTTCCAAAATGCCTTGTTCTTTTATTTTGATAAGAGTGAAAGTGATCCTACTTAGCATCATAGTTAATGTTAGAAATGTCAAGTAACTACCAGATAGCTGAAGGAAAATCTAGGATGGAGGAATCCTTCTTGCAGCTTGCCTGGTGCTGAGGCACCTGCCTGGGAGGTCTGTGGGCTGAGAGGTTCTCATTGACTTTGCTAAACAAGGAAACCTATCTTTTCAAAGACTTCTATAAAAAGGAGCCATGCAAAAAAAACCTCTAAAAGTCTTACATTGCATTCCATCTTGTTACTCAAGCTCATAAAATAGGCATTTTTCTGTGCAAGAAAACCATACCCTGGATTAGCCCTTGAAAACAATTTTTTCTATTTAGTAGATTGCTTTCCTTTCCCTGATAAATGATTTGCCCTTGTTTTGAAGGAAATACTTTTCCATGCTATTAGCTTTTTTTATGGCTCTTGTTTTGATGACCAGCATGAAATACAAGTCACCTGGTTGCTGTATCTGTGCAGGTGGCTGGTGGTGAAAGACTCTTTCCTGCTGTACATGAAGCCAGATTCGGGGGCCGTTGGCTTTGTCCTGCTGGTGGATAAGGAATTTAACATTAAAATAGGTCAGAAAGAAACAGAAACGAAATACGGGTTGCAGATCGACAATCTCTCTAGGTAAGAAATACAGACTTTGTTTAGACCTTTTTTAGTTTGCTTTTGCTTTCCTAAGGAAGAATCGATACCCCTGTCCAGGAGGGGTTAGCAAGGCACGCTGGGCTGACCTGATGAGGTTCAGCTCCTTGCAGGGCTCAGCATCCGGGCAGCTGCTACTGGGTTTGTACCTGCTGGGGATTTGGCGCCTTGTGCTGATTGCTTCCGATGTCTTAATGAGGCATTTAGAGCCTCAGCTGCTGTTTGTCCATCCCTGCAGTTACTGCTTGGGCCTGGGGGCATGGAGCGTGTTGAGTTTCACAGTTTGTTTTTGCAGCAAGTGCTTACTGTAACTTTCTAGGCTCTTTGTTCCTTTAGGCTGCAAGAGGGGACATGTTCATCTACATCCCAACCAGCATGTTACCCAAAAGTCTGTGCTGGTTGGGTTAAAGAGATATTTCATATTTTTATGGTAGTGTACAGGGTAAATTAATCTATTAATAAAACCACAGCAGCAGCCCGCTCCAGCTCTCCTCCAAGTTAAGCTGATGCTATTAAACCAAAACCTCCAGATTAAAATTGTTTTTTAACGCTCTGGTGGTCCCTTGGAGCAGCTCAGTGCCGATGCTTTCTTCTGCAAGTAGAACAACAAAGCCAAGTCCCTTTTTCTTAAATAAATGACTGATAGAGGTTCACTTATCAATGCGTATAGACAGGGAGGAGCAGCCCAGTTAAATGCACAACGTTTCAGCATCCCGCCCCATGTGTCGTCCCTGTTTTACAGGTCGCTGATTTTGAAGTGTAACAGCTACAGACATGCCCAGTGGTGGAGGCAGGGCATAGACGAGTTCATCCGCAAACACGGCAAGGATTTCCTCACGGAGCACCGCTTCGGCTCCTACGCGGCCGTGCAGGAGAACACGCTGGCAAAGTGGTGAGGACCGTGGTGAGGCTGCACCTGACTCCCGGGGGTGCCTTGGGTGCTGTTACCTGCAGCAGCCATGGCATCGCCTGCCCACGTTACCCTGGCTCGGATGGAGAGAGCTGGTTAATTGTTCAGTAGCTGTAGGGAGTGGTGATAAATACAAAAGTGGCTTCAAGTCATATCCCAATTTCTAATTCTGGAAATACTGTTTCCTAAGGGTTTAGGTCTTTGGACTCTGGGTTGTAAGCCCCTGGTAATGCAAGTGCTATTGAAGGCATCTGCCTCTTCGGCTCCTCCCTTCTCTATAGCTTCCTCCCAAAGCAGTTGGGCAGCAGCCTGTCCTGCCCGTGCTTCTCTGCGACTCATGGCCTGGTCATGTCCTTCATTCTCTGAAATGCAAGATGTGTTCAGCTCGCCACATTTGCAAGGCTGATTCTTATTCTGTAAGGCAGCATTGCCCTTCCAGGCACCGTGGATGTGTTCAGATGCAAATGTCACTCATGGTTGAAGAGCGGTGTCAGATTCAGGCTGTGCAGATTGACTTTGTGCTGAAAGAGAATCAGCAAATGCAAATTTGGGTATAGTCTAAGGGTGGCTGAGCTTTATGTGCAGCAGCCTCATGAGAATTCCTCCCATCTGAAGTGTAACCTGCCTGCACTAAGCTGTTCCCAGAAGCACTTAAATTTATTCTAGCTGGAAGCAAAGCCTTGAGATGCTCTCACCGTGGCTTCTGCCCTGCAGCAACTGCTGCCCAAACACCTCCCGTGAATCCAAGCAAACACCACTCTGCTGTCTTTTCCTGAGAGCCAAACCTAGCTCGCACGTCAGGCAAAACCCAAGGATATTGTGTGCACTTGGCAGAAGTACCAAGTGGCCCTTCATAATCGCTTCAGATTGAATTTCAGTAAGTTACTAACAGCAGCACAAAACTTGCCCTGCATGCTGTCCTCGTTCTTGAGATTAGGTTTGTGTCTCTTTTTAAGAAAAGAATGTAAATGGCATTAGCACAGAAGCCCATTGGTCTTCACCTATGAACTGCTTAACGGTGGAGGAGGAAACCTAAGTCTGTTTGCTTTCACAGGTATGTAAATGCAAAGTCGTACTTTGAAGATGTCGCAAATGCCATGGAAGCCGCAAAGGAAGAAATTTTCATCACGGATTGGTGGTTCGTACTTACACCCTTGGATGTTGACCAGGCCTGTCTCTTGGGATGTTCCTGACAATGCGGCACTGTTTGGAGGCCCTACAGTATGGCAGCTAGCCGTGCGGCCAGATGGTTTGGCAGCACACCCAAACATCTCCTTGTGTTGTATTCAAAGGCCTTTTCAGGAAGGTTGGCAGCAGAAATGCGTGCTTGAAATCAACAGCTTGGTTGTCTCCTTCCAAGGAAAGGCCTGAAATTGCACGAAGGCACCACCTGACTTGCAAGTGTGATGGCTTGAGGTGCTTCTCAGGAGGATAAATTCTTGCATGACCAAGAAGCACCATTGTCTTTTAGTGTGTAAGGGGTCCCAGATGCTCAAATAGCTCTGACAGAGGTCTTCCCATGCAGTCTGTTCAGCTCCCTTGCTGTCTTGGGAAGCCCCATGCCAGTGGTGGGAGCATCTTGGAGTGGGCTGTAATTTTGCTCTTTTAATGGACCAGACAGTGGAGGGGGAGTGTGGTCGTCCTTTCCCCAAGCTGCGTGGCTGCCAAAGGACCGGTCTCTGCCCAGTTCTTACACAGTGATTCAGTATGTTTATGCAGTGCTGTGGTGCCTGTTTGAGGCAGAAAAAGGGTACTCTCATGGACTCGGGGCAGAGTTTCTTGGCTGGGCACTGGTTGCAGCTGCCTGTGTCCTGCCGTTGTGTAGGTTAATCTGGCTGAGCCAGCCAGGACCTTGGGGATGGGATGGTAGGACAGGCTTTCAAGTCACGGCTCAGATATTTTCTTTAACCTTGGGCACATGTCCCTGCTCCACTTTCTCCATTGTGAAACAAACCTCTTCCTACTAATCCACTGACTGTAGGAACTGGGAGGATTAGCTCTTAACTGGCAATTACCATGAGAAAACTAAATATGATGTTGTTATTTACTGGGGTAACCCTGTTGCCTCATGTGACCTCAGATAAACCCAGTGCTTCTGGATCTCCACATGCAACACCCCGTAGCAATGCAAAAGTGTCTCATTTCAGACCCATTGTGTCTGTCTTAACAACTGTCTGAATAAAGCATTAATATATCTTGAAATTCCAAAAGTGGTCTGAAACTTGGAGTTGAAGATAAAAATGCTGTTGTCAGAAGTATGTTTGTAGGATGTAGCTATATGCTCTATCCAAGCACAAGCTCCTGCGCGCAGTAAAAAGTAAGGGACTGAAATTGTTACCTTGTTCTGCAGGAGTTAGATGAGATTACAGGGAATAATTAAGCAATCCTTAGAGCTATGAATCAATAAAATCTCCTGCTGAGAGACCATATAGCTTCGTGTTTAGGCAGCAAGGAGAATTCAGCACAAATCAGTGCTACTCACCCAAAGTACCAGGAGAACTGAAATCCCACTCTTATTTATGTCTACACATCAGTTTCAAATCTACCTTGGGGTTTTCTTTTGTTGTATCTTTCTTTCACAGATAGAGTCAAGGTTTCCCTGTTTCCACATCACTGTTAAACTTGGTCTCGTGGGTTGCTGGATACTGAGATGAATGTGCTGGATGCATCCCCTGCTTTCTGTAATGCTCTGTTATTAAAAAACAGAGTGTGATGTTGGAGAAACATCACTCTGGGACTAGAGCCTCCACGTCCACTTTTTATAAAAACTTGCGATAGAAATCCCAAAGTGATTATTTAGGCCAGTGCTTTGTTTGCAGATGATATATGCCATGTTTTTTCCACCCCTTTATTTTCTTAGGCTGAGCCCAGAAATCTTCATGAAACGACCAGTTGTGGAAGGAAATCGCTGGCGGCTGGACTGCATCCTCAAGCGGAAAGCAGTAAGTGAGCTCCAGCTGCAACCTTCACCCTGCAGAAAACCCCACCCAGTTACAGGGTCATGCTGGAGCGTTTGCACCATTTATTTTGGTAGGGATGAGAAGTAAGGCTGATCAAGCCTCACTTCAGATGGCCTCAGTGTTTTGATTTACTCTCACTGTTTGGGTTCGGAAGAGGTCAGTGGCAGAATGGTAGATCCTCTGATTGCTCCTTCAAGTCCTCAGGTTTGTGTCTCTTCAGTTCAACATTATGAATACACTGGCTCCTGGTGGGGTCAAAGAGCTTTGTTTGATGGTGCTTTCCTTGTAGCCTAAGTCATTTAGAGGTGCAGGAAAGACTAAGCGCTTTGTGATGGCTCTTGGTAGATGGTTTGCACACTACTGTGTTGTGCAGATCCTGTCTGTCATTACCACATAATGTGTCTCTGTGCTGCAGCTTTCAGAGCTGAAGCTGTGAAACATCCTGTCAGCCTGCCAAGAAAATCAGGATGTCATTAGCAAAAAGTCTCTTGGTGACTCTCATGATAGCCTTCTCATTGGGTTTTCTGTACTTGATACATTGCATAGGTCCTGCAGTGTTTGGTTCATAGCAAGAAGTGATGTTCTTACTGTTCCCCCATCATTCCTTGCTGTAGTAAAGAAGTGCCTGTTGACATTATGTATCACCCCAGTGTTTGCTGGCCCTGTTACCCTGCTGGAGCTCCTCTTGGCTTCATCCTGCCTGGCCTGTGCTGCCCAAAGCTCTTCATGCTGTAGCTCTTTCACAGCTCTTACCATCAGTAATAATAAATTTTAGTGGAGCAAATAAGAAAGGCCAAAGCTTTGAAAGGTTTTTGTGTTTTCTTATTGTTTTTATTTCCAATGATAACTTATATGATTTGAAAAGCTTTGGTTTTTTTGGTAGCTGGCTCTGATGCCTGTCTATCTCCTGTTTTTCTTTGTTCCTACCTACCCTTTCTGTATTCTCATTCCACTTGTGGCCACTAAGATGAGGCAGCTCACCTGTGTCCTCCCTGCCTGTCCCTCCTCATGCGGACACTCTGGTCATGAGGGTCCTGGTGCATTGCTGTGGAAAGGGGATGTGGGGAAGGGGTTTCAGCAAAGCATTCAAGTGTACAAACACAACAAGCGTCGTGTTCCCCAGGGCTGGACAGTGGTGTTCAACTTGTTTACAAGAAGGTGATAAACATGGCTCAGGGGCTTGGACTCCTATTTGCATTGCCATGTTGTCTGAGTTAATAAACGCTTGTGTTCAGCAAGCAAATGCTTGAATAAACTTGATAATGCTTTTTTCCTTCTGTTCTTAATTCCTCCTTCTCCACTGTTCCTCCAAAGTGCCAAACTGCTGTTGACCTGGTGCCTTTCCTGGCACTCTGGGTCAGCATTCCTGTGCAAAGCTCTGTGCTCTCCTTTCTTGTGCAGCACTTTGAGATATAACCAAGTAACTGCAAAGCTCTCTTCCTCTTTTCTTTAGGCATTTTCATTTCAGAAAACAGTTTTTGTTGTTGGCTGTACTCTGCTTTCCAATAGCACGTCAGGATTCAGACTCTAGAGAAACATGTTTGATGGAGCCAAGCAAGGCAGACAGGGCTGTACTTCAGTTGTTCACCCAACCTGTGGTAACACCAGTGCTAGAAATGGTGGTTTGGCCCATGTGAGCAGTGGATATGCTGAAATAGTCTTTGACCCCCTCCCCTTCCAAACCAGTTGTCAGCATAGTCCTCACCCCCTCCATACACCTAGAAAAAAAATACAGGGTCTTTTGTGTTGGACTTGTTCATTTGAAAGTAGCTCTATTTTCTGACAAATGAAATGTGGCCATGGGGTGTGTTCACTGGATGGAAGAGTTTGGCTTTGTCCTGTTGACATGGATTTTCCTATAGCTATAAATACCTTGTAAGGGTGAGGAGTGTTTTAAGGTTAGTTCCTGGAAATGCTTGTCTGCTTTTTCACTTGGGGCACTTGTTTGACTCAACAGGGCAGTCATCAAGCTGGTGTCTAGGTACCAGGGTAAGGCTGTCCTTTATGTACGTGCAGTGCTGCTGTGGACTTCTCTGGCTGCAGTGGAGAGCAGATTACTATCCACAATTTGGAGAAGGACTAAGCTCTCAGTAGCAGCTGAGAGGAATAATAATAATTTTAAATAGGAATTTAAAAGGCTGTGGAAAGTTTAGGTTCCCAAGCCTAAGCTGGCAAACCCCACTGCAGGATTTAAACCGTGATTTATGGCAACTGAGGGTGTCCCAGTGTGTGACCAGCAACTGTCAAGGTTTGGGAAGTACTTGGCAGTTTTGAAAGTGCTTTAACAAGTGTCCTTTAGAAACCCTCCCGTGGATACCATTCTGGTCACAAAAAGCACCACCCTTTGAGCACTGCTCATTCCAGGAGCTTGTTTAGCTCTACCAGCAGAAAGAACATGTTTGCTGCTGTTGAGTTGGTTGCACTTCCTTTAGGAGAGAGATGTCCATATGACTGCATTGGTATTGTCCTGCAGAGCCTTTTAACTGTAGGCACACCTTAAGGCAACATGAAACAGCAGAAAACCGAACTTCACTGGATGTGTGCAGCACAATTATACGTGGAGTGAATCATGATTGCAAAATCTCAAAGGATGCTTAAAGGGGGCTGCTATAAGGATGATGTGTTGGTGGCTTTTGGTGTAGTTCAGCTCTTCACAGACAAATCCAGGTACTGAGCCCTCCTCTGGAAGCTGAAGAGCTTTCCTGAGCAGTGCATGTCCTTTCATGCTGTGAGGTCACTGGAGTGGATCTGGAAGAGTGTAATTAAGAATAAGTAACCTCAGCCTGCATGTCTGTCTGCAGGCACAGCAAGCTTACTGCTTCTTAGCTTTATCAGCAATGGCCTGTATCCACTGACATACCTGCTGCATGCCAGGTGTTTCTTTTTATTCCCGACAGCAACAAGGAGTGAGAATTTTTGTTATGCTGTACAAGGAGGTGGAGCTTGCCCTGGGGATCAACAGTGAATACAGCAAGCGGACGCTCATGCACCTCCATCCAAACATTAAGGTAATTTGTGCATCGGGCAGTGGTAGGAAGGGTGTTTGCATTCATTTGTTCTCGATAACCGGTGCTGACCCTCAGTGCACGTGTGTGAACTGGAAGAACTACAATTCCCAGCACTGTGGTGGGAGTAGTCTGAGAACAGGAGAATCACCCATGCAGGGATTACCACATCTGGCAGCTTCATTGCGTTAGGTTATAATTGAATATAAAACTGCTTAGTTTAGACTTGCCAAAGCAACTATTCATCTAATGCACAGGAGACATATTTCAAGTGACAAGTTAATAGGGTTACATCAAATGGGAAATTGCAATTTGAGAATATTGTCTCATTTCAGCATTTCTGCTCATACAGAGACGAGAGTCAACATGGGATGTTTACATTCCCCTCGTCAACAAACAGTATTGAGCTGCCCTGCACTGCTTCACTGCTGCTCTGCCACCGAGCAGAAAATGAGTTGTGCCACACAACCAGTAGATAAGGCTAGATCCAGGCTCCTTAATATTAGAGAGATACTTCTTTTTAAGGAGCAATAAGCTATACGTTATGCATGAGGATGTCTAACAAATAGCTAGAATAGCTTTATTGTCACTTGATCAGTTGTAACGGTGAAGGGAAGCATCTGTTCATCACCTTTACAGTAAGATGGGAAGGTGTAATTGGAAGATCTGCTCTGGGTGCTTAACGGGTTTTGGGAGCAGGTGGGTGAAGCTCTGTAGCTGCTTTCCCCTTCCCGGAAGCTGGTGTAATGGTTATCCTCTAAAACTGAAAAACTATATGCTTAGATATAGAAAATACTTTGCCATAAACACATGCTAAAAAGAATCTCATAAACAAATGTCAAACAACTCACTGATTTTAAATGGGGGGAAAAAACAGCCAGCTTCTCATTTCACTTATGTAGCAGCAACAACCGAAGAAGTGAGTCAGATCACCAATATGTTGTTTTCCTTCAGAGCAGGCTCTGTGTTTGAAAGCTCAGCTATTATAGCTCTACTGAAAGCATGATTTTATTTGTTGAAACAATTTCCTTGACTGTGGTCCTCTTATGAACACTGGTGGTGTAAGCGTGACCTACCCCAACATTAGGAACAGTTGCTTCTTGGGAATACCCATGTCATGGGGAAGCACCTGCCTGCTAGTAAGGTTGAGACCAACTTGAGGGGAGTAATGTAGCTTCAGTAATTACAACAGTCTAGCGGAGGCATCTTCTAAAAAGTCCAGTGTTTCCCCACCATCCTGAGCAGTCAGTAAAAAGCTGGGCAGCTGTCTGGCTGGAGGGATGTAAACTGGGCAATGATGCTGAGCTTGTGTGCTGGTTTTCTTCCCAGGTGATGAGACACCCAGACCATGTGTCGTCCTCTGTGTACCTCTGGGCCCACCATGAGAAGCTTGTCATTGTTGACCAGTCTGTGGCATTTGTGGGTGGCATTGACTTGGCGTATGGCAGATGGGATGACGACGAGCATCGCCTGACCGACGTGGGCAGTGTCAAACGGATGGTGGCAGCGAAGTCAGTGTCAACGACCAACTTGGCAGTAAGTGAGCTTACTCCAGCTGGTAGCCACGGTCAACATCTTCATGTCAGGTCTGCAGTGAGGATGAATGCGCTGTGTCTGCTTCTTAAGCATAAGGTTGGGTTTAGGAGGCTTAAAGACTAGTGGTAATGGGAAGGAGGATGTATCTGAGCACCAAATGTCTCTTTAGGGCTAGATCCTGACCAGTCCTTGCCAGGGCATGGAGATAGACAGCTGGCTTTCCCCTGGAGCTCGGAGTAGCAGTCACAATTTGGAGTCTGGACTCTTAATAAAACTGAGCTAGAAATGTACAGGAAGCCCTCCCAGAGTGCTCTGAAGTTCTGGACACATGAGCCCTCAGCAGGTGCCTTGCTTGCTGAGCTGTCTCCTAACCTGGGTCTGCATGCATCCAGAGATCTCTAAACACATTAGAGAGGTCTAAGCTTATGAAAATTTCAAGGGAAGTAATAATCCAGAGTAAATTTATGGAACTGAAGAATGTAGTGCTAGAATTAATGAGGTTTTCTGTCAAGTTTCCCTTTGGTACAAACCCTGTTGAGCAGTCGTAGTTGCCACCAAAGTGCATCTTCATCATGGAGAAAGGTTTGTCTTGTGGTTGATTCTGAGCACTGATATGCCTGATGATCTGCAATTAAGGGCATCCTGTCCGTACGTCTCCTCCAGCCCCGTCCTCTGTCTTTTAAGTCTGCAGCAGAGTCGTCTGAATGTGTCCTGCTGCAGTCTCAAGCTCTGTCCCCAGAAAGCCACTTGTTGCAGAGAAATGCTGATGATGCTCCAGACGTATCAAAAATGAAAGGAGTAGGAAAAACCAAAAAGTTTTCAAGGTTCAGTATTTACAAGCATCTCCACAAACACGGCATGCACCATGCCGACAGTGTCAGCAGCATAGACAGCGAATCGAGTAAGTAACATTTTTCAGCTAAATAATGTCTGTAAAGCTGGGGTGTGGGGGGTGGCAGGGTGGGTGTGTGTGCAGATTCACTTAATTTCTAGGGTAATGTGTTCTTTGTAAGGGAAGGAAGTCAGTGAATTTCTTAACTATCAGAATAATAACCATGTAGTTAATCTGTACGTTTGCAAAATAGATGAGAAGTTGTAACTGAATTTGCATTTAGGTAATTAGCAATCGTCAGGGGCCATTGGATGAAGTGATACAGTGAATGTGATACCTTGTGAATGTTTATATTGTTGGAGTTTTTTTGCTCCTGCAAGGGAGAATTGACTCATTCATTATTCAACTTGATTTATTAGAACAGATGAAACAGCTTCGGAATGTGATTATCCCCTCTCACAGGCTACTACTTAAATTTAAATGGAAATATTCCAAATTTACCTACTTACTAAAGTGGGAAGAGTATTCAAACAGGTGAATATTTAAATACAGCTTTTAATTCCTCACATGAAAAATGGCTTCAAAGCTGAAATTTCAAGGATTGGCTTGACATCTGTTTTAACACAGAGTTCTTCCTGGAGTCCTCAGCTCCAGAAGCTGTATATTGCTCATGATGGGAACTTAGCTGAGTTTCCATTAATCCCTGAAGATCTTGCTGCTGGTCAGAGGAAACCTCACTGGAGCATTGTTTGCCTTGGTTGTGGTCAGTTCAGGACAAAGCCACAGCTTTGCTGTATTTTGTCAATATATCTATTTCATGTAAAACCAGCCAGGTCTTGAATTTGGGCCTTTGCCTGTTGGTCACTTGTAGTCTCAGCAAACTGACACCTCTTCTGAGGTCCTGTCACGTAAGGTGTCTTCAGACAGGATCCAGGCACTGTGCCTTTCTGCCATGAATAGAGCATCTTGACTTTCTGCAGGTTACTGTAGCCCCACTAGAAGTCAAACGAATATAATCCAGAGTTTAAAGCCCCATCTGAAAATGTTCCATCACCACACTGAATCCAAGCAGGGGCTCACCGAGCCTCGGGAGGGTAAGTGGAGGAAGGCAGATGTGCAGACCCCTTTAGGCTTTAGCCGCTGATGGTTTTGCATTGTCGTGATGGTGAGAGTTAGGTTGGGTGCCAGGATCAGCCTTTGCCACTTGTTCTCCCAGCATCCTTAGCAACCCTCTGAAGACATTCTGGCAGAAAAGCCTTCTCCAGATACTTCAAAATCTGCAACAAAAATAAAAAATAACACCAAAACCCAAACAACCCCACAACGAAACCAACAACAAAGAAAAAACAAAACCACACCCACAATGAAAGGCCCCAAAGAAATTTGCAATAATGACAGCAGGGAGCAGTTGAGGAAACGATTCTGGTGTGTGATTATTTCAGCAGTTCTTTTCCTGTAAAGGAAGGGGCTTGTTAATGGACTTGAACTTCTGCACTGGGTATTTAAAAATAAGCCTAATGCAGGAGGACAAATGGAATTGGAGAGGAAACAGCAGAGTGGCTGCTGCCAGACCTATGTTTGGATGAAGACTTGGTTCTCCCCCGTTTTGCCCTGCATTAAAATAAATGAAAGCATACTCGATTGTGAAAGGTGTTGGGTGGTTGTGAGCACCGAGCTGTTCTGATCCCTAGAGTGATGCTGAAAGTGCCTGTTTAAGTCTGGTACCTATTGACATTCCTTTGAGTTCTGGTATGGGCTGAAGAGCAATTCTTCAACATCTTCCTCTCCCTGACATCTTTCTTTAAGGCCTTAATTGCCCATTATAAAATACCAGTTAGAAAGTAGTGGCAGATAACAAGGACAAGATGCATTTGTTTCCTGCAAGTGAGGTGTTGTCTCCCCCGTGGTCACCTCATGCTCACTCATGATTTGGTTCGCAGTTGCGGAAGCTTGGTACCTCAAGTGTGTCCCACCCATTCCCATCTGTCAGTGATTCCCCAGCTCCACCTGGACTCTCACTAGGAGCTCAAGCTGCCCAAGGCAGCTGTGGCATGTACCTGCTGCATGGCATTTTTGGCATGGCTTGGTTCAGCTTGGCTTGGTGGGGTTATAGCAGTGCTGGCAGCGCTTGCATCTGGTAAACTGGTCTGGTTGTGCTGCTGCAAGCACTGCAGTGTTCTGTTGGCTGTGAAAGGGTTGGGTTTGGTTTTTTGGCTAAGGGGTTTTCATGGTTACCTGGTGATGTGGTTGAGTTAGAAGAAGGCTTCTGCTGATGATGTGTTGCTGTTAATCATTGCATGAGTATTTGGTACAGTAGATGAAGGCTGCTCACAGGAAATAATACCAGTTAAATGTTTATGGTCTAGGCCAACACTTTTGGTTTTTTTTCTTAGGAAAGAGGAGGAGGAGTTCCCTCTGCCCCCAAAATATGGGCTCTAGAAAAGGGATCCTATTAGGAGGGAATATCCCTCTACAATTCTGTTCTACAATTTTGTAGAACATTTTTAATCACCATCAATTTGGAATTCAGTATCCATTTGTTCAACACTTAACACTGCATCAAAAGAGGACATTATGTGGAAAAACAAAACCAAAGGAAACCCACAATCCATAATAAAGGAACACGAGTTTTTTATCATCTCATTCTACTTGCCCTCTAACAAAAGCTATTCTTGGTTATATACCCTCCTGTAGAGACAAAGACATACATTCTCTGGCGGAGAAGCTGGAATTAGTGCAATTAATATTGTATAATGTATTAAGTAGGTGATGTATGTGATGTTCCACTGACGTCAGTCACAGCCAGGAGTGGACTACCATGAGGTAATATTTGACTCATAGGACAGTGAAAAGACAAATGATTATTATAGAGAGGGCTTTTTGTTAGTCCATTGTAGAGAGAATTTGGCATCTGCTTTTTGTTTCTCTAACAGACTCCTGTATATTTCCTGTCTTGATTGTACAATATCAAAATAGGGAAGGAAAAAAAAGTAATATGCATCTTCTGGAAAGCAACAGAAATTCTAGGGAGAAAATGGCTTCAGCCAACTGCATTGGGCAAGTCCCACCAGTGCTTTTCCACGGCTGTGTGTGATGAGCAGCTGTGACTTTGGAGTGTGTGTTTTTATCTTGTTTGCTTGTGACAGATAAAGGATCCATCCGCAGCTTGAAGACGGGTGTTGGAGAGCTGCTTGGGGAAACCAGGTTCTGGCACGGAAAAGATTATTGCAACTTTGTCTTTAAAGACTGGGTTCAACTTGACAAACCTTTTGCTGGTAAGTGCCTTTGCCCCTTGGAAGTAATTATGTTCCCCTGAACCCTCTTCCACACCTTCTCTGCCTCAAAGCTTACTTTTTCCTGCTCCTGAGACAGAGCTAATGAGGCTATCTTGGTTGGGCTGCTAGAAAGGAGCAGCAAAGCTCCCTTTGAGAGATTTTAGGGTCAGTTAAGCTGTTACAGTCCATGGACTTGGTCTATGGGCAATTGTCTGACAAGTCTAAATGCATCTGTGCAGCCCTTGGTGCCATGTCCAAAAAACTTCAGCTTGAGGATGGGGACTCTGTACTTTCCCACATTCATGTCCTTTGTCTGAGGAGGTCCAAATGTGCTTTCCTCTCCCATAGACTTCATTGACAGATACACCACACCAAGGATGCCCTGGCATGACATCTCGTCTGTGGTGCACGGCAAAGCAGCACGCGATGTCGCCCGACACTTCATCCAGCGCTGGAACTTCACCAAGGTGTGTGCAGGTATTGCTGCTGGGGTCGTGGACCTACATACAGCCCTTGCCTCATTCACATGCATGCCATCTGTAGCTATGCTCTTTTTTTTTCCATTTGTTTCTATGTTACAATCCCTTCAAAGAGTTTTTGTTGTTCTTCCCCCATGGCAGATTATGAAGCCCAAGTATCGATCCCTCTCCTACCCATTCCTGTTGCCAAAATCTCAGCAAACTGCTAATGAGTTGAAGTACCAGGTGCCTGAGGCTGTTCATGCCACAGTCCAGGTGGGTGTTGATGGTCTTCTGCTCACCTACTCTTGAGAGATGGTTTTGGATCTTTCCAGTAGAAAGCATCAATGCCTGAGAACTTGAAAATATAAAATGAAGAACTCATGTTTAATTTAACGCCCAGGACTATGTGATCAGCTCCTCAATTGCAATAAAATAATGCACCTCTTTCAGTAGACACACATTAACTTATACCTCTGCCTTCGAGGTGAGAGGACCAAGCTGTATGCAGTGCTTAACTTGTGGGAACACCATGACTTTGTAGCTGTGTAATTTTCTGTTCTGTTTTCTGCTGCTCTTCTTCTAATGCCTAATGTTTGTGGTTTGTGTTTTGGGAAGGCCTGATGGGTTGAGGTTGCCTGCTTAATATTTACCTCGGATCTTAAACCACTCTACCAGGCCCCTGACACCTTGTTCAAACAGGTAGTGGCCAGCTAGATCCCAGCATTAAGTGGAATCTTGGGGCTGTTGCTTTCTGTGTTGAAGTTTATCGGCATTTTATTATGCAGCCACTCAGGCCTGCGGGTCCTCTGCAGTACCGCACAGTCAGCCTCCAGCCTCACTGTGACCATCATCCTCACAGTCAGAACTGCCAGGGTACCTACATTTAAAACCCCATTAGCGATGTTGAGTGTGTATATTGAACACTACTGTTACCTAGCAGAAACACAGGCTTGTTGAAGAATACAAAGTCAAAATGGTTACGCTGAAGCAGCAAAACGTTTGTGTCTCTGTGGCTGAAAGATGTATGAAGTAAGAGCAATTATACCAAAATCTGGAAAATGACATGCCTCTGCTCTTTGTAAGAAGTGGTCCACCCAGATGACAGCAACGCTTGGGGAAGCTTAGTGTAACAAGATGCATTTTTCTGGGTTTGTGCGTTGCCAGGGCATTGTCTGCTCCTCCCCGTGTGGTGCGAGGGAGGGTCGGCATGGGGATCTTGTGTCACACGTCTTGGGCATTTTAAATCAGCCTCCAAAACAGTGCTCATAGCTTGTTGAGAAGTAGTCTCACTTCAAGTGTCGTCAAGTGTCGTGCTTTCCAGTGGCTCTAAATGCCTCCCTGGCTGTGTCTGTGACCCAGATGTTTTGGGTAACTTTGGGCTAGATGATCTCCAGATGTCCCAGCCCCTATCATTCTGTGATTCTGTGAAACTTTGCTCTCATGGAAGTGAGGGGCTTGTGTCCCCAGAGCGTGCTCCAAGTCTCCACTTCTAAATCCCAGGGCTTGCTGTAGCAGAAGGCTAAGCTCCCAGAGGAGAAACTGAACTGAGCACAGTCTAGGTCCAACTTCCCTTCAGTCTGTACCACAGAGCTGCTGGCTCAGGGCATCAGCTCGTAGGAGCCGGGGGTGAAGTGCAAATGGTGACTACACCAGTGCTGCCCGATGAGTGAGCTGTTTGAAAATCAGCCTCATCACAACATTGTTGGGGCACTGTAAATAACTGATACATTCCAGGAAATAAGGGGATGTTCTCAGCGATGCTATAAACAGAGAGAGAGAGTAGGTTTGTCTTGTAAATTATTCATTTGAAACTACCTTGCTCATTTCTAATTTGTCAAATTGCAGCTTTTAGAGGCCTGTCAGGGTAGCCCAGCCCTGCACATAGCTAGATAAATAAAACTGCATGATATGAGGCTGAAAACATGTTGCCCTACAATGTACCAGCCTTCCTGGTATGAGGGAAGACTGTGGGAGAAGAGCATTTGCAGCACCCAGTGTGGTGGAAGTGGTGAGTCTGGCTCCTCTGCCCAGGCTGGTGCACCCTGCCAGGGTGCAGGTCCCTTGGCTCCGGCCCAGGTTATGATGTCTGGGTGATCTCCTGGCACTCTGAGGCATGGTTTGCATGTACTGTATCTTTGGCAGTCTCCCCCATAATGCTCACATTGTTGGGTCTGTGAGTGGCTCAGTCTCCCCTCATGATTAATGTTTTGGATTTGGCTGCTGCAGGAGGTGGAGAAAGGGGAGGACACCTGCAGCCTACATCTGAACCCCTCCTCCTGGTTACCGCCTTCTGGAGCTCCCAGGGTGTGCATCAGGGCGTCCCCGTGTGGCTGCTTTCCTGCAGTCGTACAATAAAACCTCTTGCCTGGCCAGTGTGTTCGTTTCAGACTGGAGGGCTGCAGATGCTCACATCTCCTTACAGTGGTACAGTCCAGCGCAGAAACAAGCAGATAACCTAAAATCTTTCAACAACTTTTTTTTTGTCCAGAAAAACTAGAGCAATGTTGTTGATCTTCTTATCTTCTTTGGCTGGCCAATGGCCAAACTGTTATCCCTGTTTTGGTGCTGTGTACAGACTTCATAGGCAGAAGTTACTGCCCCGAGGTAGAATCCATCATGCAGTGCCTGTCCTTGCCTGCGTGGGGCTTGAGGAAAGTCTGGCTGGTGGTTTTCTTTTTTCTGAGCCTGTTTGCAAATCTGTCTTCAATTGTGGGCAGATCAGAGGAGGGGAAAACACAAAGGATCTGTGGGGATTGCAGCGTTGCTGCAAGCCCAAGCCGCTGACCTGTCAGCAACAGATTTTGACCTCATTGTACCATCTGGTTTTGCTCTCCTTTGTCAGAGGAGAGGAGCAGGAAAGTGTTTTCAGGAGGGTGGGGACAGCAGGAGCAGCACTGACAAGGGCTTTCCCCTGGGCAGGGAGGATGTGTGTGGCGTGCCTGGGAAGCTGTGTGGAGGTACAGGCTGGGAGGGAGGAAAGGAGCCTGTCAGCTCTGTGGGTTAGTCAGTTATGGTCTCTCATCCTCTTTCATTTGAACATGTGGGCTTTGCTTGCGATAGCAGTGTGATCGCACATTGATTTTTGCAAGACTCAAATAGCTGTTGGCCAAAGGCAGTGCCAGGGTTGGTGTTTGCTTTTTCCATCTCTCTGTTTCCATGCCAGAGCTTACAATTATCGGCCAAAGCCAGTGCTGCAAACGACGTGATGTGGTGAGGCAATATCCAGTTCCTGATGTAAACGCAATGAAAATTTAATGTTCTGGCAGTGGCAAATGCCCTTACCTCTTTGAAGTCTGCATGAGAGCTCACATTGTGCAGGGTTTGTGAGCTAGCCCACAGCAAACATCAAATTTATTACCCTTGTATCAGTTAAAGGATGACGAGTCCGGCCCAGCACTCAGCACTGCTATTGTGAGGCTTGAGAAGGAGCGTAGAGGCACCAGCTCTGGTTGGCAGGGGCTACACTGGGCAGTGTGTGGCCTTTTCTCTGAAAAAGTAGGTTGGGTTTGAACTACTTGAAGCGTAAGGTGAAACCTCAGGGGTAAAGGAAGGTCTGTGTAGGAAACTTCAAGGTATGTATTTGGCTTTGAGTGCCACAGACGCAGCTTTGTTTCCTCAGAGTGTGTACTGCATCCATGTGATGCTGCTGTCAGTGGCCACAAAGCCACCAATGCTTGTGGCCTTATCAGGCAACCCCCTCACCTGTTGCTGTGGCTGCAGAGCTGTGCCATGAAGTGATCCAGGTTAAAAATAACTTTATTTTCATGACATCCAAGCTGGAACACTTTACACCCCTTCTGCTGCCCCAGCCAGCATCTTCCGATACCTCTTCCTCCCTCCACGCGTGGATTTGAGGTTATACCTGGTGAAATCTTTTTATGGGTGATGCTGAGGCATCTTTTTACCTACGAGCTATGACACCTTATTCTGGGGGGAGCACAGAGATGGTGGTCCTGTAACAGTGGGCAGGTGGGTTTGCAAAGAGGGCTGGGGTGCTGGTGTGTGGAGAGATGAAGAGGCAAGTGGGGAAGGGCAGGTGGATGGTGTACTGGAAAGCCACGCTGCTGGCAAGAGATGGTCTTGAGTGATGGTTCTGTTGCATCAGGTGGCATCCCTGGTTTGGAATAGACTTGTCTCCTGGCAGTAAAGTTGTCTTTCAAAGCGAGGGGCTTTGGTGCTATCAAGCCCCCAATTCAGAAAAGGACATTATTCCCATCCCCAGCAGTTTCAGCTGTTACTGCTGTAAATGAGGGTGTGGAAGTTACTTCATTCAGTGCAGGGCTCAGCAGCTTATCTTGAGAAGCAGCTCTTTGGAGCATGGACAAAGTGAACTAGCAGAAAAAAAAAAAAAAAGGATTGAATATTGGTACACTAGGAAGCTGCAGTCTGCAGCTTTCTGAAGTGCCATTCCAGACTGCATTTGCTGGAGGTCCCCAGCCCACAGGGATATGCTCTGTGGCCCCAGGTTTTCACCACTGCAGGACAAAAGGCAGGGAAGGGTGGCTGCTTGTCACCAGCTGTGCTGGTGAGGGTGGAGGGGTTGCAAGCTCCTGCTGCAGCCTGAGTTGTGTGTACAGAAGAATGAGGCTGCTTTCTATGCAGAAAAGCTGTTTTTCTGTCCTTATTCATGCAAATGGTGGAGTTTTGTTCAGGAGCTCTGTCTGCGATGGTGTTGGGTGAGGCTTCAGCAGTGCCTAGCCTGGGGTGTGTGGGAGCATGCAGCGTTGGCTTTTCAAACCAAAAGGGTGATAAAACCCCATGGGCATGAGCTGCATCACCTTGCAGAGGTTTATGCAAGCAGAGGGTGGCTGTTTGGGACTGGTGGGGGCTGTGATGGCCTTTGTGTTCAGGATGGCTCCTTTGCTCAAGCATCTGTGACCCTGATGCTCAGTTTGGGAGGCTGCAGAGGGGTCTCTCTTGGTCAGGTGAGTGGAGAGTTGCAGGATCTATTTTTCAGTGACCTGTGGGAGAAAGCTCCTTCTATCCAGTTGAAGGAATTAGCTCTGGAGTCATGTGCTACTTAATAAGCAATGCCTCTCAGGGCCACCTCTGGAGATGCTCTGGAGACAAGAGGATTGGTTTAGTTGGGGCTTTTTGCAACCTGGTCTAGCGGGAAGTGTCCCTGCCTATGGCAGGGTCTTGGAACTAGATGATCTGTAAGGTTCCTTCCAACCAAAACCATTCTGTGACTCTATGATGATTCTGCTGTGCAGGCATATAGTGCCTGGACAAAAGGGACAAATTCTTATCTGCTGGTATACTACTGGTAATTAATTATCCCTCGAAAGTCCTCAGCCTTGCCAAGGCCAGCAGCCTGCTTTGATGGCAGATGGTGATGACAATGTGACAGCAGAGCTCAGGGTATTGAGAATGGGGAGAGTAACATGGAGCAAAGTAGAATTTGGTCATGGAGAATTAAAATTAATCCATGGGAGGGATTTCCAGGGAAAAATGTTGAGTCCCAAAAGAGTTCAGGATTTTGCATGTACTGGCACGTGCATCTCGGATCCTCAGCGTTTGGATCTCGTCCTGCACGTGACTGGCCCCGAGCGCTGGTATAACAGCCTTAAAATATCTCAAAACAGCTATTGTTTCAGTGGGTTGTTTCTTCACAATATTTAAAGACAGAGGCTAATCACGAGTAATTATTTCCCTTGAGCATATATCTTGCCAACAGCACTTGATTAAAAACTACATTTCCATCTAGGAAATTGTCACTCAGGGCATAGCGTGTTTGCTTCTTGACTGAAACGCAGGACTGGGAGATGCTGCAGCACCTCTCGCTGCTGGGGATGGGAGGCTGCCTGCCCCAAGGATCGCTCAGCCTGGCCAGGAGCACGAACAAAGGCTCTTTCTCGTGCTGGTTTGGCTCTTTTGCACAAGAACTGCAGGAGGCGGGGGAAGAACGTGCCCTGGGGATCTCGCAGTATCTACTTTAAATGTGGATTTCCCATAAAAATTAGTAATTAAATGTGGGCAGCTGAAGTGCTATGAATTTGAAAAATTGTATCATCACAACTTGGATTGAGTGTGCAAGAATTTGGCAGAAGAAATCAATGACCCTGAGTGCTCAGGGCCAAGGCATTGCCTGTGTTACCAGACTGGCTGTATAATCATGTACCAGCAGTTTGTGGGAAAAATGCATCACCCCAGCTGGAGACCAGCTTTACATACTGCTGGAGAGGAGATCGCTGGCTGGATGTGCACCCCTAAAGCTTGGAAATGTGGATTGTATTAAACAATTTACTGTAAAATGTTAAGCAAGGGCAGAACTTCTGTGCTGCTTCTATCGCATCTAAAACTGCTCAGGTACTGCAACAGGACAGGGCACTTATGGTTTTAATCAAAATGTTATTAAACATTAATACTATTTTGGAGCAGCCTTTCTCTTTATTACAAATGCAGTATAAATGGTGAATGCTGTACCTTATTTAGTTAAATCCTCACGTGCAAACAGTGCCAGGGAGGAGCATTGCCTCTTAAATAATACAGTTGCAGTGCTGTGTCATTCTGGGTAGGAGAGAGCTGAAGGTTTTCATCTTGATCTCTTGCTTTCCAGGTGATCCGTTCTGCTGCTGACTGGTCAGCTGGCATTAAGTACCACGAGGAGTCCATCCACAAAGCCTATGTCCGAGTAATAGAGAACAGCAAGCACTACATATATATAGAAGTGAGTGTCAATGAGGGAAAGCAGGGAGGGTCCTGATGCTCTGGGCATGGCTCACAGCCATCAGGAGGGTATTTCTACTTCATGAGGTTTTGTTGGGTTTTTTAAGTGAATTTAAATACATACAGTACAACATGTCAGGTTGAAAGGGACGCAAAAGGATCATTAAATGGATATTAAAACAGTATCTGCTCTGAATTTTTGGGGCTGTTTTCATTGACTTCAGGCAGACAGCTTTCTGACCACAAAAGTAGACCTCTCCTTCAAAAGCCTCTTTGCAAAATTGCCAGCAACTTTCATGGCCTGTACAGTAGTCTCCCTGGTCTCTCCATGGTTTTGGAGTGTCCCCTGTGCCTGCCTGAACCTCTCACTCCCAGGGCTGCTCTCGCATCTGTACAGCCTGGAGCTGCTGGAATCTCCTGTGTCAGACTGACTCTCAGTGCTGGCTGAATGGAAACACTTATTCTCATATTTTTTCTTTTTTTTTTTTCTTAACCTCTCATTAGGATGTTCTTTATGTGAACTTTCTAAGGAGTGTGATGAATAAGGACTAATTAATTCCCTAAGTGAGCACAGTTGCACACATCATTTAATAATAAAAACCTCAAAGTATCAACTCAAGTGGCATGCAAACCCAGCTATCTTTAGTTGCTCTTGGTCTGAAATAAAGCACGCAGATATTTATTTTTTGTTGTTAGTCACTGGCAGTGTCTGACAGTAGCTTTGCTTGTTTTTCCTGCAGAACCAGTTTTTTATTAGCTGCGCCGATGACAAAGTTGTCTGGAACAGGATTGGCGATGCAATTGCTCAGAGGATTCTTAAAGCTCACAGGTAACCTGTTTTTAACAAGGCAATGAAAGTCTTCTGGGTGCTTTTTTATGATGTGGTGTAAAATAATGTCTTAATGGGCACAACTGTACAATAGCTTTTCGAAAGCAGAACCAATGCAGTCAAACATCCTGCTTGTGTGTGCAGCAGTGAGACTCTTCAGTGGGTTCTCTGCAGCCAGGAAGTGATTTTTCTGGACTCAGCATGATGCAAATATATTTTTAACTCTGAAATCTGTTTAAAAGCCTCTGGTTCAGTGACACCTTTGCTCCATATCCAGCCAGTCTCAAACTGTGTGGTAAGGCGAGTTACTGGGTGAGCAGTTTGAACTAGGATTTGTGGTTTATTTAAATTCTCTAGAGAGAGGATTGGTTTTGAATAGGGGAAGCAAACATGTATGAGGATTTGATTGTAGGGTTCAGCTATTGTTTGAACAACTCTTTTTCTGCTGAGTGCCAGAGGTTATGTACAACTTCCAGCCACTGCAAGAGGACTGTGGTTGGTTCTTGGATGGATCAAGTCTGGCCATGGATTAGACGCTCCTTTTACTTCAGCGTGCCTAACCCTGTGTTTAAGGTTAATACCACAGGTAGTGACTTGTCTTTGCTCTGATCCTGGAAAACCTTGCTTAAAGTTGCTCCCCTGGAGTCTCTCTTTAAGGTGTATATATGGCATAGTCCAAAACTGTATCCTGGACTGATGTACAGAACACTTTCTAAGCTTCTTCCTTTAATATCTCATGTGGCTTTTTGCCATGCATGAAGAAGTTTCTTGCAGTGACTATTTTTTCCACTTTGAAGTTGTCCAGAGCTATGCAGGGGCTGCTTTCCCAGAGGTGCGCTCTCCAGAGTCACAGAAATTTCTTCCTTTGGCACTTGATCTTGGGAATTCCCACTTGGATATAGGCAACCAAGCTGAGACAGACAGACAGTGGGGTATGGGCAGTATCTGCCAGGCCACAGGAGCTGCCATGACACAGGTTTTGTTCAGAGGCACCTGCTATTATCAACAGGGTGGAGGTACTGGTCATGGATGAGCTGCAATGCATAGCCCAAATAAATGAAATGAGCCCTGGAAATGTCATTGCTGGTGCTTGCATTGCAACCTGGAGGCTTGCAGGCAGCCAGAAATGGCATCTCTGCCTATGAGTATCCCCTGGAAAGCCACTCTGGGTTGCCTTTCCTGCCTTGGGAAGCTCATTGCTGTGCGGCCTTTGCATCGCTTGTCTGCTCTTAACACTGCTGCTGAGGTAGCAGCAAAATCCCCAGGTTAAGATTTGTCTGTTATATAAAGTTTATGTAATGGGTGCTGTTATGTCCAGATACCAAAAAGTGAAGCACAAAAGGGAGTCACACAAATTCTCCAGTGACCCATTTTCAGATGTGAGTCTCACTTGGGAATTACTCCAGTTTTATGACAATATTGTGCCAGCTTAATGTCAGTGAATAGAAGATTCAAATTCTGCACGCTCCAGAGTGCTTGGCATTGCCTAAGATTAAAAGTAAATGCAAAGCAAAATGGTCTGTATTATAATGCTTGCGTTCCAAGCTGCCCTGGGAAAACAGCATAGGTGATGTGCAGATGTTTAATTGTAAGCTAAGGTCTTTAGTTAAGCTTGTACACTTTGCACTCTTCTAGACTAAATATTTTCTGCTTATGTAACTAAATGTTCTTTTCTTGGTTTCCTTTTTTTATGGGGGGGTGTCTCTCTAATTAGTTTAATAAACACTGGACTTAAGCTGGTTTTTGGAGAATGCTTTTCTTGGTAGATATTTTTTGATACAAAGTCTCCTGTGGTGTACAAGTAGGACCTCCATTAACTGTTTCTGAGGTCTGCTGACCAACTAAAGCTAGCTTACAGTACATAGCACAGCTGTAAGGAAGCACTGGTGTTGAAAGGAACACGGGTCCTCCCTCTATCACTCCCAACTTGGACAAGATCCCAGTGCTTTGTAATTTCTATGCCCTTAAATTCACCATCATGATTTGCCTCAGGAAGGAACAGTTTGATTAAAAAATGCACTGTGATTCATCTTCACACTGCTTCTGAAATGGTTTTATCCTGATTAAACTGCGTTTGCCATCTAGTGGCAGTACCCTTCAGTGGAGCATCCTCCTCCTCAGCGCAGCACAGGTGTTTGCCCGCTCCCAGGGGTGCCTGGGAAGTGCTGCCAGAGCAGATGCATCTGGCTCTTGTCAGCAAAGAAAAGCCAAAGGTGGGCTTCAAGAAAAGCCTGGATGAGTGCCAGAGTTGCAGCTTTTGTTCTGAGTCAGATCAAGGTTCAGATAGTTTAGTTTGGGGGAACTCTGGAAGTGAGCTGTTGTGGGCTGTGATGTGTCAGTGGAATACTTGTCTTCCTGGAGTGATCAGTGTTCTGCTTTTACCCTGAGCTTTTTTCAACTTTTGTGATGTTTCTGACTTCCAAAAACCAGGCTGTAGTGGGGGAATGTCAGGTTAGATTTGGTTTTATGCTCTGTAATCTTCACTGTGCTCTGCCAGCCAGCTGTATATATCAGTCTGCACCAGTATCTATCTGACCGGGCTATTGGGGTGCTCAGACAAACTTTTATAGTGGCAGACACGACCTGCAAAATAATTAGCCTGCCCTAAAGCTTTGGTGAAAATTTGTTTCTTTTCCTTTAGCTGTTTTTGTCATCTGCTGTGAGTAAGCTATCCTTCTCCTCCTGAAAGTCTGAGCACTCACTAAAGTCCTCATGACAGGTGATGGAGACCTGAAACTGGAAATAGACTTCATGCTTTGCTCTTTTTAAAGTCTGTGTGATAGCCTTGGATGGAAACCAAGTGGGTCAGCACAGGGAAAGTGAAACCACCTTCACCTCCCATGAAGCTGTAATGCTTGTGGGCTGATATTCTCCCCACACTGTCATTTCAGGGAAAACAAACGTTTCCGAGTGTACGTGGTGATCCCGCTGCTGCCTGGGTTTGAAGGAGACATCTCAACGGGCGGGGGGAACGCACTGCAGGCCATAATGCACTTCAACTACAGGTACCACAGGCAGCTGCTGCAAGCAGAGCTTCCAGGCACCTCTCTGGTCACCTCTGCCTGCTGTGGGTGGTCCCCAAGGCTCCAGCTGCTGTCAGCATGGTGTCAGGCTTAGGTGGTGTCCCCAGGAACACGTAGGGTTTGGAAAAGGAGCAGAAAACTGCGTGGCTTTTGCTAAGTATTCAGCTTGTTTATTTGCCAGCCTTGGGATTTGCATTAGGAGGTGAGCTGGGTGGGGAAGCCTGGGGCTCTCTGGTAAAATCCCTGTCTTTTCCCTGGAACAGGGGGTCCTCCTCATCTCTTACAGAAACACCACAGTTCCTGGCTCACCAGCCACCCCGTATGTGCCATGTAACACTGCCAGCTGCATTTGCTTTCATTTTAGCTCATCAAATCAGGACTAGCCCCTGAGATCTCTCCCCTTTGGCAGTTGTGGCCTCCTTTAGGCACTTACTGGGGCTTTTACTGTGGTTCTGTGTCACTTCCTCTAGTCAAAAGGACAAGGGCAATGGCCTCAAGTTGCACTAGGGAAGGTTTAGGTTGGACATCAGGAAAATTTCTTCCCTGAAAGTGTTGTCAAGGCCTGGCCCAGGCTGCTTAAGGCAGCTGGGGAGTCCCCATCCCTGGAGGGGTTTGAGAATCATGGAGATGTGGTGCTGAGGGGCATGGTTTAGTGGTGACCTGGCAGCACTGGGTTAATGGTCAGACTTGATGATCTGAAAGGTCTCTGCCATCTAAAACATTTCTGTAATTCCTCCCAGTAACATCCCCATTGCTGCTGCAGCCGGGAGGGAGGGCGCAGCCCCTGGGCTTTGTCTCCAAATCCACTTTCTTGAACAATACTTTGCCTGGCTTTGCCCATCAGCCTGACAAAGGCAAAGCTGCCATCCTTGATGTGGTTCCCCTGCTCTGGGATGGATGTTTTGAGGGGCCCTTGCAACTCAGAAGATCTCATGGGAAGGACTGAGACCTGGCTACTGCCAGGTAGCCCTACACTGGGAATGGGCTGCAGAGTAAGGCAAAAAGGCTCAAGGCAGGATGATTTTACTGGAAAGCTGCTGTGTTAGAGTATGACCAGGGTGTAGTCTGTCTGTGGAGGCTACTGCTTTGGAGTGAAATCTCCCTTGTTTGTTGATCTACAGGGGTCATACTGCACCTCCAGAAGAACAAGTGGGGCAGGAAACACAAGCAGAAGGAAAGCAGCAGGTCTCCCTAACCGGGTGCTTTTGCCTGAGCTTTCTTCTGCAAGGGCAACTATAGATCTTAAGAAATTGCCCATGGGTTAGTGTGTTGGGTTTGGTTTTTTTTAATGATATGTCAGCTGCGGCTTTTCCAGCCCAGCCATAATCACACAAACCCCCTGACCTGGTGTTCTGCATGTGTTGACTTTTTGTCTTGATGTGATTTCACATCCAGACCTGTGGCACAGATGGTAGCAGCCCTGTTTGTGAGATGTTTATCATTGCAGTGTGCTCTAGAAGGCAAAAATGTTCCCCAGCTCACTCCTACATGGATTGGTGCGAGCTCCTTTAGGAAATGAGCAGTCCTTGCAATATCAACACACGTGCTCTGGAAGCACCGTGTTTCTTCTGCTTGCATGGGGTACTTAAAAGGCATCTGTGTTTGCAATTTACCTCACCCGGGTCTGCTTCAGCATGTGCCATTGCCTCAAGTGGTGGTGGTGCTGACAGCTGTTTACCTTCTTTCCAGGACCATGTGCCGAGGAGAAAACTCAATCCTGGGCCAGCTAAAGTCAGAGGGTAAGAGCTTTATTCCTCTTCTCTGTGTTGCTTAGTCTCGGGTTGCTGCTGTCTGACAGATACATCAAAAACACATAAAACAGATTCTCCAGCTTCTTAACGCGGGCTTGCTGTGGCTGAGGGGTTCAGGCATGAACTGGGGCATCTTACAGCAACATGTGCTACAGGCTCATGGGGCTGGTCAGTGACCTCCTTCTCCGCCACTGTCCTGTGGCAAGGTCTGTTGGGTCACACGAGCCGTGGCCAGTTGTCAGACTTTGTGCTTGGCTGCAGCCCAGATCCGGAGGAGGGGAGGACCCCCGGGAGGAGCACGGCGCAGTTGCAGCTGCTCAAGATCGTGTTATTTGGAAAATGTCCTGAACAGGGTCACGCTTCTGGGAGCAACAAGCCCCCAACCTCCCCCACGAATCCCACCCTGGGTTTGTTTCTGGCAGTTGTTGAACATGAAGAGAACAAACCTGCCTAAGCAGGAGGCTGTTTCTGAGTTGCCTCCTTGCCACAAGGCTGCCTGCTTGGATTTGCTCTGCTGGCAGTCAGAGCACCGTGAAAACGCCCGTATCACAAGTATGAGGGGTGGACATAAAGCCTCATTCATTCTACATCTGTGTAAATCTGAACTGCGGACAAGTACATTAGGATGTATTTTCTGTTCAGTGCGTGGACAAAACACCTGCTTCCAGCCTCCTTTCCGCAGGATCTGCGGAAGAAAAGTCGCACAGCCCAGTTATTTTAAGATGTTGGGATCAATTGTGAGCACTTGTGTGCTGTGCATGGCTGATTGGGGTCATTTCTCACCTAAGTGAAGGTATCTGAACAGTCATCGGATCAGAGCAGCACAGAGAGCCCCCAGGCAGCTTTTAAAGTCTCATTTTAAAGAAACTTAGCTCCGTTATCTGTTTGTTCTTTTTTTTAAGTCAAAAGTGAGCTGTTATTCCCATGGGTCTTTCCATAAAGAGGGCTTATCCTCTTTCTTCTCTTCCACCTCCCTCATCCCATCGGTTTTGTTCTCTTTTACTTTTCAGTTGGTGATAAGTGGATAAACTACATATCATTCTGTGGACTTCGAACATATGCAGAGTTGGAAGGAAGACTGGTCACAGAGCTCATCTATGTTCACAGCAAACTGCTTATTGCTGATGACAACACAGTTATAATTGGTGAGCAGGGAGCTCGCGGGAGGGGTTTGGACCACTGGGTTATATCTGGATTAATTCCTTTGCTTCTCTGCCCTGTACTTGGCACAGGCTGTGGTGTCGTGTGCTTTTCTATGTTGTGGTTTCTTTCTTGTGAAATATTTTGCTGTTTAAAAACAAAAACAACAAGCCAAACTCAGATTCACCAGGAGGGGTAGGTGGGAGGGAGGAAAGGATTTGGAGGGCTGTCATTTAATTTGTTTTTCTAAAATGGTTTGAAATCTCTGTGTAACAGTCAAGAGAATCCCAGTGCAGGGAATATTGTCCATCTGTCTTGTATCAAACTCTGCTCAAGCAGGAAGACTTGTGAGACTTGTCATCTGTTCCTTAAAGAACAGAATGTGCCGTAAAATTTGGAAGGTTTGGACAACATGTGTCATTTATCAGCTCCGTTTCCTAAGAATGGGGAAATCTGTTATAACGAGTAATAGATATCATTTCATCCACTTCTCTTACCATACTTATTATGAGATTACGAAGCAAAGACAAGAGACTTCAGGCGTAGAGTTCTGCATTGCAGCAGAAAAGCAGAATGCTAGCCTATTTCTTTAAAGAAACCCTTCTCCATCTGTTATACCAGCAAAGAAAACTTGGCCAAAGAGTAACCTAATACCAGATTTTGCAAGACTCAAAATACTCCCCTCCTTCAAAGCAGCATTTCAGCCTGTAGTCTCAGATGACCTGTGGTGAGGTTTGCTCCTCTGATACCCTCTCGGAGGTCAGATCCTGTCTCCAGTATGCAGAACAGCCCGGAGGTGGTTTTAATGTTACAGCAAGAGCAGCGGTGTTGGAACTGATGATCTGGCAGCCCGAGACAGCTCTTCCTTTCTATTTTCTGTACCTACAAGCCCGAGGATGGATTTTTAGACAGCATGTGCATCTGTGCTGGCTGGTGAGGTGTTGGGGAGCCACTGTTATCCCTTTTCCACCTAAGAAAGAGATGGTGCATGGAAATAAAATGCTAAGGGGGCCACCATGCAGGAGAGGGAGGTGAAAGGACAAGAGGGGCTTGGCTCATTCTTCCTCCCTTCATATTATCTTTTCTTGAGTTAGTTCAGTCACCAGGATGGCTAAACGGGTAACTGGTGCCTGGGGGTCTCATACAGAGGTGGGGGGTGTCTGGATGCTTTTTGTTGTGTGTGGTTTGGTCATTTCTGTGGGTTAATGACCTGATGACTTCTATTGCTGGCTGCATCTTGCTGTTCCCTGGGAGCTAACAAGCACTGTCATGTCCCTATCCCTCACCTTCTGATGGCTGCGTGGACAGAAAAACCAAAACATGCTTGGGGGATAAAGCCTCGATGGATCTCAAGCTGTGCTGTGGGTGTCAGATGACGTGTGGCACATGTGGGCTGGGGAGACTCTGCACCACAGTGCAGAGACAGGGCTGGAGCTTCTGTGTGAGCCCAGCAGCCTGACCCTGCCATGAGTGGGGTGGTGCATTTTGGAGAGGGACGCCACCCCACTTCCCCTTCCCAAAAGGCACAGACAGAGCCATGAAGTAGAAATGCAACCTGGGGAAACTTCTGCTGCCCTCCAGCAGCTGCCTGGGGGGCTGAAATGATTATTTCCCAGGGTGTGAGTGGGGAGCTGTGCACAGGACTCCTGTGGGTCCCACTCCTGGGGAAGGTGTCTCCCATGGAAAGTAGCTCTCTCCATTTTGGGGGTTGGTTTTTACACTGTGCAGTAGTGTTCAGCAAACACAGGGCAGTGAGTAGAGAAGAAACATCTCCTGTGATTGGAAGGTCTCCCAGAGCCCCAGGGTCTGCTGTAGCCTTGCTGCATTAGCAGGGACGGTGCCTGAGCTCTTGCATCTGTGGACACAAAAGTGTGGTCCCAGCAGACAGAAGAGTCTGGGTGTTGGTTACCCACAGCAAGGAGATGACATCCTTTTTCCTAGATTCCCCTCAAAAAAACAAAAACCAAAAACAAACAAAAACCAAACAAAAACTAAAAACCACCATACCATTAAAATGCAAATTAAAAACTCTCCCTTTTTACTAAAGAGTAGATTTACTCATGGGAGCCCATCCTGTGTCGAATAGCTTGGTATCCAACCCAAATGCAATAAAGACCTTTGAAGGCTGTGACATCCTTAAGCAAAAGTATTTGGGAAGTTAGAGAGAGATTAAACTTTTGAAAATGTTGGCCTGGGTTAGGCTATGACTTAACATTCTTCCAAGCCTGGAGCTTTTGAAGCCTGCAAAAATAGAGTGTTTTTGTTTGGTTTTCTTTTAACCTCCCCCAGATCCTGGCTCTCAGAGTCCACATTTCCATAAGGAAACTCTCCGGTCAGGGTTTTACCTCGCGAAGCCATAGATGGTCCTCCGTGGGCATAAGGGATATGGAAGGTGGTGGGTGGTGATGGAGGATGTGCAGGAGCATCTTGTGTAGCAGTGGTGCATTGATGGTGCTTCCTTTTTTCCCCTTACCAGGCTCTGCCAACATCAACGACCGCAGCATGCTGGGGAAGCGGGACAGTGAGATGGCCATCATCGTACAGGACACCGAGACCATCCCTTCTGTGATGGATGGGGAGGACTACAGCGCTGGGAAGTTTGCCCAGTCCCTCCGGCTGCGGTGCTTCAGGTGGGGTGCCCAGAGCTGGCTGAGTGTGGGATGCAGGCAGGGCTTGCTCAGGCTTACGCCTGCCCGCAGCCTTTCAAAGCCGTGGGGCTGCTGCTGCCTCCTCAGTCTTAGCATTGTCTGGGCTGGATTCGGCACAGAGTTTTGCTGCTGTTTCACTGGCATTAGCCTTTCTCATGCCTCTCCTGTCCTGGGCTCAGCAGCCTGACTTGGAAATTGTTTTGCTTCAGGATTTCACTTGCAGAGCTCATAAACAAGACAGTGACGTTTTGCCTCCAGATCTTGTTTTCACACACTCTCAATTTTGGGTGGTTTTGTCTCTTTCTAATGAAAGCTTCTTCACTCGGAGCAACCATCTGGCCCACAACACTTTTCATTAAGACCTTTTTCTTCTTTTTTTTCCCCCCACCCTGTTTCCCATTTGGACAGTTATTGCACAGGAATAAAAGGGGAAAATGTGGCAGCGTTCCAGCTGGCAGACTATTGCAGGGGATGGGAACTGGAGGGTGCTGGGAGCACAAACGGTTTGGCAAGTCCTGAGGAAACTCCTCTCCTGGCATTTCTCAAGAGGAGGAGCCCCCAGTGCTACAGCTTTCATGTGCATTGGTCCTCTTGTCTTCTCAGGGTTGTCCTTGGTGGCTCTGATCTCAATCCGGAACACCAGGATCCCGTCTGTGACAAGTTCTTCAAGGAGGTGTGGATTTCTACAGCAGCTCGCAATGCCACCATCTTCGACAAGGTGAGGACTGTGGTGCCCTCCCCTCCCTCCTTCCCGCGTGGTGCCAGCAGATGCCGACAGGAGAATCAGCATGGAGAGGGCAAGGGCAGCAGGTCCAGTTTCTGGGGTTTGGACCTTCAGAGATGTTTTGAAATAACAGGTAGTGTCAGATGCAAGAGCTGTGAAAAAGAAACTGGAGCATCCTGAAAGTGCAATGGCAGCCCAAGAAGGTAGGTTTGATTTCTCTTCCGATTGTATCAGCTGGAGCTCCAGTGAATGGCTGTGATGTACTGACTACCTCTGGTTGGCCTTAGTGTAACTGGAGTAGGAGGAAATTTTACTTCTCATTTTTAATAAGCTTTTGCAGTGATCAGAAAAATTCCCAGAGCTTCCCCTCTGCCTGCTCCAGCCGTATCACAGATAAGGCACATACTTCTTCCCTCCCTCTTGTCCTGGCTGTTAAAGTCACTCCTGTTCTAGGGAATCCATATTCTACATTTTGGCCTTTCTCAGGGACACTACCTTGCAGTATTTCCCCCCCAGTGACATGAATTTTTCTTCTGTTTTGATCAGGTTTTTCGATGCCTTCCCAGTGACCAGGTGAATAACTTAACTCAACTGCGTGATTTCATCAACAAGCCCAAATTAGCAAATGATGATCCTGTGAAAGCAGCAGAAGAATTAAAAAAGATTCGTGGGTTTTTAGTACAATTCCCCTTTCGTTTTCTGGAGGAAGAGTACTTGCTTCCCTCTGTCGGAACAAAGGAGTCCATGGTACCCATGGAGGTTTGGACTTAAGATGATGCAGACCTCTTTACATTTTAAAGTCTGTTTCTCTAGAGACAAGTGATGAATGATGCAGGATTTCAGAAGGGTTCTTGTTGCAAAAGGGAGGCAAGAAGCATCTCCAGCAAGCTCAAGTGCCTTTCTCAAGGATTTTGATGGAGGATCTTGAAGCAAATTGACACTAGCAAAGGAGAGGAGCTGAAAGACTTGGAAATTATGGCAGATGAGAAGTTTAACCTCTGGAGGAGTTACTACTTAAGACAACTTCTGAGCACGTGAAGGATTCAGGCCACTTCCTAGGACAGGAAACAAATCCCAGTCGATGTTGTTACTACTGCTGTCTGTATTGTGGTTGCATATGTACTGTGATCCTGCTGTGGCTGTGCAGGAGTCGTGGGCTGCGTATGCTTCTGAGGCTTTTGGGTATCTGCACCTCTGCTCGCTGGAGTCCCCCCATCTTGCCCCTTTCATACTCCATCAGAGCACCTCCTGCAGCTCAGGTGCTGACTTGGGTTGTTTTACAGCTTGCCAAGTAGAGGTGTTTCACTTCTTAAATGGGAACAGGCTAAGTGTCTTGGAGCAGAAAGAACAATTTGGCCCTGTCTCCCCTTGGGGTGGGAGGGAAAGCCCACTGTTTCTACCATAGCTAGAGCAATCAGCAGTCCTCACACAGCATGGTGCTCTCAAGGTCTTGGCAAAGGGCAGCCTCGATGGAGCTGGAGGTGCTGGAAATCACCAGTTTGCTGGCCTTTGCCAGGTTGTCTATACTGTGTGTGAAGGCATTCTTCAGGAGAGGACCAAGGTTTAAACTCAAGTCTTAGATACCCAGAGCTGAAGGAAAGTGAGGCACCCCATGTAACGGGACAAACTCGAAAGCCAGCACAGGCCAAACTAAGCCCTGCACAATAGGCCTTCTAGCCATGCACTTCTATTGCTGTACATAGGTAGACATTGCCATCTTTCCTCCCTGTTTAAGATAAGGGAAAGGCCATTAAGCTAGAGCTGACACCATGCTCAAACTGAGCTGATGTGTCCCTTTGTAGATGGGGGTGAATGGAAGGGCAGCAGTTAACAAATCCCTCTCTCGGGTCTGCTTGGTGACTAGACCAGCCACAGTCTTGAGCTCAGTCACGCAGGACATGTATTCTTGAGCACAGGTAAAACTCATCTTGCCCAGTCGTGTGTTCCATTTCTGTAAGAAGGCTCCCAGACCTATTTCACATCTCACTGTGAAGTAAAGCTGCAGCTTGATCCAGCATCCCTGGGCAAAACACTGCTGCTCCTGGGTCAGGATCTCACATGGTGGGTGCTGTCCTGGCTCTTCATCCTCCATCCTGCAATAAGCTGTATCTCTCAATTTTATGTTCAGCTCCAACTGCAGCCCTGGAAGGGGTGTTCCCCAGCAATCATCAGTGCCATGTCAAACACTAAGTGATCAGACCACTAGAAATGGTCAAGAAATCAGAAGTTGGATCTAAAGAAGTGAGAGGCTGAGCTCCAATGCTGCTGCTGCATCAGGGGGCGGTGGGATCCCTTTGCTAGCTGGATCTAACCCTGTGCCCAACTCTCCTTAGTCAAAAGACCAGTTGATCTGGTATTTTAGTTCACAGGCAAGTTTATTTTTCTCCTTTTTTGGCTCTTCCAACAGCACACTTTTAACTAGAAAAGAATCGCACCAGTTGCTTAGCTATCCCCAAAACACAGAGGGCACCACACTTAGCTAAGTGCCCTCTGTGCCTTCAGACCTGTAAATAGGCACCAGGTTATTCTGTACCTGCTGTATCACCCTGAGTAAGTAACAACTCTGAACTCAGGGCAGACAGAGTCTCAGCCCTTTCCTACCATTTTCCACTGCTTTATGCTCATGTTTTGTAGATGCAATTGCCTTTCTGGTTGGTGCATCTGTGGTCTGGTTAGCCTGTTGGAAGTGCATGTGCTGCATTTTATATGATGATCTTTGGTCCAGGGGGTTGATGTTTTTAGGTGGCATGCTGTAAGCAGATAACTATGTGCCCTTGATTTTTACTTTGGGTTTTTTTTTTCCCTTTAAAAAACTTGACCTGAGGTCACTCCCTGCAGAGCCAGAGCAATATGTGCCCCCACCATTTGCAGTCAAGAAAGATCAAAGGTATCTTATTTCATGTCAGTGCTAGTTCAGAGCTTTTTCTCTCTTAATGTGTTTTTAGCTGTTTCAGTTTGAACAAAGCTGCTAACTTTGAACAATTACAGCCTGTCAGAGAATCACTGAGTTGCAGAGATCTGTATTCATAGCTGAAAAGGAAGCACTCACCCCTGCCACCCATACATGTGTACCTTGAAGAAGTGCAAAATTCCTGTCATTTTCCAAGTGCTCTTATTGTCCCTGTCCTCATATTAGCAAAGCTTCTTGTAATCGTTAAATTATGCTTGTATTGTCTTTTAAGGTGGTAGGTAGCTAGTTACTGGGGCTTCATAATGCCAGTGCTGTTAAGTCCCCTCTGCCAGGCTGCTTGAGGGGGGAAAAACCACCCAGGTTCTGCACCACTCAGCCCACCCTGTGATGGCTGCTGCTTGCAAGCAACACAGCAGAGCCATGGAGGAGAAATTTAATTGTCTGACTGTGTATGAAAAGGTGCTCATTAGGAAGGTCTACCTTGATTAGAATAGCAGATGGGCCTCATGCTGGCTCTTTGTATGGGAGGAGTTTTCCCTCTGCGGGAACAGAGGAGCCGCACCGAACATCCCTTCCCTGTGTTGGTGCTAAATTCCTGGTACCAGAAATCTAGTAATGATCAGATGCAAGAAGGGTGTGCAGGGCAACCTCAGATCAGTGCAGAGAGCCCTGCATCCCCAGGAGTTCGTGGGGCCACCAAGCCCCCTATGGGTGGGGCACCACTCACCCCAAACAGAGGATGGGGCTGGAGCCACTTCTAGTGAAGCACGACTCTTGGTCACACACACAGGCTGTGCTGTTCGGAGCTGGCTCCTTGGGTCCTGTCAACAGGAGGTTTATTTCTTATATTAAGAAGCCAATGAGGATGAATACCTCGAGAGAGTTAATTTCTGCACCTAAACAATCACTACTTCTTAGTCTGTAAAACCAGTGTGGGTTTATTTTTAATACTTTCAGACTGGAGAGGGTTGCTTGCAAAGATATAGTACTGTAGCAAGTGATGTGGATTCAAGTATTAGCAAACCCAGAAACATGAACTGATTCTTGTGGCATTTATTTGATAGAACTGTAGGAAATGAGAATGTCTCATACTCAGACTTTTTGTAGTTCAACGTGAGTAGAACTGTTTTTTCCCTCTTAAATGTATTCCTTAACATGCTCCACTTTGAGAACTCACACTCCTTACCATATCCTTTTAATAGTCTGGTTTTTCAAAAATATGTATTTTATTGTATAGATGTTGGACTGGATAAATGTTTAGCTGTAAAGCTAATGCACGATTTAAAAAATGAGGGATAAAATATTATCATATGTAAGAACTTTGAAAAACAATTAGTAGGAGAGCTAATTTTTTTCCAGTGTTCCACGGCAGATGTAAAGTGCTTGGCTCAGTTTCTGGTCTCTTGGTCTTGGTTTGTCGCCTGACTTGATGTGACCTCTGCTGGATTAAACCCCAAACACGCAATTTTCCTTTCTTGTGATCAGGTTTCACAACATGATTTTGTAATCCTGGTGCTGTCCCTGGGGGAGACCTCAGTGCAGGTTTTGCCTAGCTGGGACCCTGACATGAATAATTTACAATATCTTTATTCCTTCCAAGGAAACATCCATGTACAATCAAGCTCAGATGTCATTTGCTGTTGTTATTTCAGTGTAACAAATATTTTTGTGCACTTGTAGGACAGTCAGGGAGTTGTAATCTGTGCACAGAGGCTGCATTTGGAAGGGGGGACACTTAAAGGAATGGTCTTTAGGTTAATACAATTTCCTTTTCCTCCTGATGAATGTAAAGTCTTAAATTCACACTGGTCTAAACTGAAACACCTCCATCAGCTGCAGACCTGCCCTCGTTTTCTGGCAGAAAGGATGGTCTTGGTCAGTGGTGTCAAGGTGAAGAATGCAAGTGGTGTCCAGACCAGGTATGTGTTTAGAGGCTGGCATCTCTTGAGTTGCCCACAAGATGTGAATACACTCCCACATTTTGTGGCACTTGTTCTACAAATTCCTTCAAAGAAGCAATCCGTTCTGCACAGCTGACATCCTGCTGCAACCAGGAGCTTTGCAGAATCAAGGTTTAAACCAGCAGTGTGATGCCATGGCAGTGAATCAAGTTCAGCGTGTAAAACCAAGATGTGTCAAAGTGGAGCAGACCCACAAACTGTACATTGACCACTGAATGCAAGGATCCTCTTGCAGTTTTTTTTTTTTATTTCCCTGCCTGCTTTCTTGGAATCACACATATGGGAATATACATTTTTAACCTCCCAGTGTGGCTTCATAAAATCTCCTCCCTGTAAATAATTCCAATTTACCTCTTTACCTGACACTTGGGAAATGAGAGTGTTGGAAGTCATAGTTCTGGGAATGTTTTCATAAATTGTGTCTAGCTAAACTAATGAACACAGGGAGAAGCTTCCACTTGAGGTGTGAGTGCTGGTCTCTGGGTGTCTCTACCTTCTGACAGTGCAGTTGTGAACACTGAATATCCCTTCTGTGAAGGCTGCTGGAATTGAGTTTTGTATCCTTGTTTCTGCTAACGATCGCTTTCTTTTCCACTCCATTTGTATCTGGTAAATGAATGTGTATTAATGGACTGAAAAATACAACTGGTCATCACAGTGAAATGTTTGGCTTTGCTCTCCTTTCTGCTTGGTTTTGGGACTGTGGTTGCATCCCACTTGCAGGCTGGGTTGTGCCTTTGCCTTGTGTTGGTAGTGCTGCCCCAGCAGCTGAGACATGAGGGGAAAGGCCTGTAATCTCAATAAAAATGGCTAGGCTTCAGTCATTTGGGTTTTTTCCAGGAGAGAGAAATTACTAAAGTGAAACGGCATAGAAAGAGACAATTTGGCTTCTTAAAATAAACTAAAAATTCTTGTTTTAAAGGATTTTTAATATCAAAGAGCATTGTGAGAGGCACAGATGATACCAGTCTGGCTGGAGAATGGAATTAACTTGCCCCTGTCTCTTAACTTTCAGTAGAGGAAATTCAGTGGAGAGAGGAAAAGGCAGATGACTGTTGTCCTCCAGGGCAAGAGGAGATGAATAAAGCAGCAGTGGCATTTCCAGTCTCTCTTGCAAACCGAAAACATATTATCTTCTCTGTTTCTTAGGTTTCATCTCCTTCCTCACATGCCGAAGGGCTCTCCACATCTTCAAAACTTCCAGATCCAATCTGTGCTCTTGATAAACACAATAAACCAAGATAACAAAGCTCTGGGGGTGAGGGGAGGGGCAGGGGGGGTGGCAAAAGGCAGACACTGTCAGCTTCTGCTGCCACTCGTGACAGCTCACAACTAATTACATGCTTGCTGCATCACGCTTACAAGGTCTTGCAAGCACAGATAAGAGGGAGCAGGAGTGATGTGTGGAGCTGCTGGTCAGGGCTGGGCACAGAGGTGCTGGCTGGCAGCAGAGCCTGCACTGAGGTCATGTGGGGCAGCTGCAGCTCAGGCTGGCAACTGCTGCTGGCTCCATCCTGCCAGCATCGCTTGGTTTCTGTGCTAGCAGTGCCCCGGACCTGTGGTATCTCAATGCAAGCTTTTCTCATTGTGAAATTAACAGGAAACTGGAATAGGTATCAGGTTGTAAGAAGGGTCCTTTCCCTTCCCTACATGATGTAGGGGTCCAGCTTGAGGTAATGTTGCTGCTTTTGCTGTTTCCCCTCCACTATATGTAGGCGTGTCGTGCTTTTACTGGGCACAACTTCATCCACATCCGTCAGCCTGTTAACACCCCAACTGAATGCCAGCTTATGGGCTGTAGCTGGCACAAACTGTGCAGGGGAGGCAGGAATAGGCTGCCTCTGGCATAGGAGATGCCAAAACTCCCCTTGACTTTCCTACAGCCAAAGCATTTGCTTGATGAATGACTTGCAAAGCCTCTAATTTGATGGCTCCTCACTGAGCAGAAGCGCAGCCCACACGTACCTTGAACACAAAGCGCAATCACTAGCACCTTTAATAGACCTGTTCTTTCCAGGATTGATTTCTCCATCCCCTTTTGTACCGAGGCTGTTCCTGCCTCTTCTAACAGGTCAACTCCTCTGCTCTCTGTGTCCACAGGCATCCAGCGCTAGAGGTTGGAGAAATGCTCTCCTCTGCCCTAGCACTGAGCAGAGCTGCTGTTCAGGCTTTCGTTAGCCATGTGCTTAGGCAGTGAGCTCTCAATAATACATCAACTTTTTAATTAGCGCCAGCCTTTGGCATGTATGAAATTGCTAACACTCCTTAGTTATTTTTGTACAGGAGGAAAGTTGGAAAGAAAGAAAAGGGTTTGTGAGACAGGTCTAAAGGCACATGAAGAAAGTTGTTTCTTCTCACTGCTAAAAATCAATCTGCTTTACTTACCCTGCAATTGTGCTGGCTCTTCAGATTTTCAAGTACATCTCCGAAGCGCTGATGCGGTGGAGCGAAGGCTTTAAGAGCTTGAGTCACAACAGCACTGTGAGTGAAATGCTCAATTTTTTTTTATTGGAAAAATTAGAAGTGACAGTTTCAAAATTGGTTCCACTGCTTTGATAGATTACTCAGAATATTTAGCTCGAAATTATTATGGCAAGATTTTCTACTGAGGCTCATGACTGGGATGGAAATTAATTTGGAGAAAGGGGAGGAGGGAGTTCTTAAAAAAGAAATTATTCTGCAAAGGAAACTGTTTATACCCAGAATCAATGATGAGTAGTCTCTCCATATTCAGCCTGATCTCGATAACCAAATACCCTGTGAGCTCCCATTTGAAGATAATGGAGAGAAGACCAGGGAGATAGTGTTATCATGGCTTCACAGGTTTCTATTTTCTGGAGATTACTGGGCACCCATCAGGAAGGGAGCCTGAGGGATGCTGAAGGTGGTGCAGGCACAAGAGAAGTTCAGGTAAGAGTTGGAT
Organism: Megaceryle torquata; assembly: GCA_024611175.1. Lineage (NCBI taxonomy): Eukaryota > Metazoa > Chordata > Aves > Coraciiformes > Cerylidae > Megaceryle > Megaceryle torquata. Next base: position 543 of record JANIJG010003027.1, on the reverse strand, counting down.
GCATCTCTTTAGATGGAGAAACCACCAGGACCAAGCTGTGTGGTGGCACCCCTGGGTGCAGTATGCTGTCCAGGCAGAAGCCATCCTACCACCTTGGTCTTCAGCTTCTCTTATCCTTGCCAGGTCCTTGTATGCTCCCTTATGTACCTGCAGGAGGCACAGCTAAGAAGTAGGTGTGTCACACAGGTAACATTTTAGCTAACGTTCAACCTAATTCCTCTTGTTTCTGCTGCAGCCTGAGGAGAGCAGCCACCTTGTGAAGGCAAGTGTAGGGCTGCTCTGCCAGCTGGGCTAAACCAAGCTGCATCCTACAGCCCTCTGGGACTGCATAATGTGAGTGAAGGGTCCATTGTAGCTAGTAGGTCGAGAGAGGTTCTCCTGCCCCTCTACTCTGCCCTGGTGAGGCTGCATTTGGAGTACTGTGTCCAGTTCTGGGCCCCCCAGTTCAAGGGACATAAAATTGCTTGAGAGAGTCCAGTGCAGAGCCACAAAGATGATTAAGGGAGTGGAGCATCTCTCTTATGAGGAAAGACTGAGGGAGCT
>JANIJG010003026.1:0-15799 GCA_024611175.1 Megaceryle torquata | reverse complement strand
ATGATTATCTTTTTTGTAGTTTGTTAGATTGTAATTCTCAGTGTCAGCATTTGTAAATGCATCTCTCTACAACTGTTGAGTTCAGTTCTGCCAAAAATCCTCCAGTAACTCCAATATCCCTTACCCCATTGATGCTAGTCCCATGTTTAAAAATTAGTATTTTTCCTGCTTTTCACATTCAGCCCTCTTTTATGTAAACATGACTTAAAAATTTCTAAAGAAATCATTACAGTAAAGGATTTTTTTTTTTTTTTTTTTGGTGGCTTTCTTTACCTTCAGTCCTTCAAAAAAGCATTTTTTTCTGGAAAGGTATTCTGGAACAGGGTGAGTAGAAAGTAAAATAATAATTCCAGATTGACTTAAACTTTTCATACTTAATATAATTAATAATATAATAACTTCTAATATTACTATTTCTTCTTGGAAGATGTTGAAATGCAGTCTTGAAATCTTTTGCTCAGATATCTTTTTATGTAATAAGTTTTCTTTCCTCTTCACATCTGCCTTCCTTTTAGGAAATAATGGGAACAAGTTGGAATAAAACTATTAAAAAATAAAATTTAAATGTTTGTGTCTTGCCCAGACTTGTCAGTTTTTGTGAGATTTATCTTACTGACTTTAAGTTATTCCACCTCCTTCAGGTACCCATTCCTGAATAACCTTTCTTTTGTTTGCTGAGAGATCTTAGCCCTTACATAACTAACATCAGCTGAGATTCCTTTCTTGTTTCTTCTCTTTGTGTCTCATAATGAAGTTTGGGTGGCACGGTGCCTCTGAGGCACATTTAGAGAGCTTCATTGTTAGAAATTCACAATTGAGGGATATAACTTTCCCCTCCCTTGGCTTTCATGTCTCACTTGCATGGATTGTCTCCTTTATTTCTGAACAGGCATGCAAGGCAAAGAATCACAGAGCCCTTCAGTCGCTGTGTCCCTCAGCCCTAGATGTGACTGGATGTCATTATTTCTTCATAAACAGCACAAAACAAGGCAGAGAAGAAAAGTTATTAACAATTAATTTAAAATCAGCAGAATACTTTCATGTTCTCCATAGATTTACCACTGTGTGTATCACAGAACTGACTCATTTATCTATTTTTGTCCTCTAGTGCTGGTGGACCCCTTTCAGCTTTACCACTGCCTCAGTTCTAATGTTATATCTCTGAGGATTTGTATTTTGAATTTCCACAGCTATATTGATTTCTAATAAATCCAAGAATTATAGACTCATAGAATGGGTTGGAAGGGACCTTTAAAGGTGACCTAGTCCAACCCCTCTGCAGTGAGGAGGGACATCTTTAATGAGATCAGGTTGCTCAGAGCCCTGTCCAACCTCACCTTGATTGTTTCCAGGGATGGAACTTCTACTGCCTCTCTGGGCAGTATGTTCCAGTGTCTCACCACACTCATTGTAAATAATTTATTCCTTGTATCTCTATGAATCTAGCCCCCTTTAGTTTAAAACCATTATGCCTTGTCCTGTTGCAACATACCTTGCTAAAAAGACTGTCTCCATCTTTCTTACAGACCCCCTTCAGTAACCCTTACTGAAAGGCTGCAGTGAGGTCTCCCTGGAGTCTTCTCCAGGCTGAACAACCCCAACTCTCTCAGCCTGTCCTCATAGGACATAGAGTCTTCATAGGAGAGCCTTCTGACCATTTTTGAAGCCCTCCTCTGAACCCACTCCAACAGGTTCATGTGCTTTTTCTGCTAAGGACTCCAGAGCTGGACACAGTACTCCAGGTGAGGACTCACCAGAGCAGAGTAGAGCAGCAGAATCATCTGGCCATATTTCTTTTGATGCAGCCCAGGATATGGTTGGCAATCTAGTCTGTGAGCACACATTGCCAGCTCATGTCCAGCTTTTCATCTACCTATCAAGTCCTTCTCTGAAGGGCTGCTCTCAATTCCTTTATGCCCCAGCCTGTATTGATACTGGGATTGCCCTGACACAGGTGCAGGATGCTGTACTTGGCCTTGTTGAACCTTGTTGAACCTCATGAGGTTCATCTGGGTCTAATTCTAAAGATTGTCCAGGTCTATTTGGATGTCATCCCATCACTCAGGCATATCAACTACAACACTCAGCTTGCAAACATTCTTAGGGTGCATTCAATCCCATTGTCTATGTCATTGATAAAGATATTAAACAGAACTGGTCCCAGTACAGACCACTGAGGGACACTAGTTGTGACCAATCTCCATCTGGACATCAAGCCATGGATCACTACCCTCTGGATGTGATGATCCAACCAATTCCTTATCCACTGAACAGTCCACCCATCAAATCCACATCTCTCCAACTTGGCAAGGAGGATGTTGTAAGGGACCGTGGCAAGGGCGTTGCATAAGTCCAGATAAATGACATCCATAGCTCTTCCCTTGCCCACCGATGTAGTCACTCTGTCATAGAAGTCCACTAGGTTGGTCAGGTGGGACTTGCCCTTGATGAAGCCATGCCAGCTGTCTTTACTCATCTCCCTGTCCTCCATGTGCCTTTGCATAGCTTCTAGGTGGACCTGTTCCATGATATTCCTAGGCACAGAAGTGAGGCTGACAGGTCAGTTGTTCCCAGGGTCCTCCTTTTACTCTTTTAAAAAATGGGTGCAATATGTCCTTTCTTCCAGTCACCAGGGACTTCACCTGACTGCCAGGACTTTTCAAATATCATGGACAGTGGCTACTAGTTACATCAACAAATACCATCAGGACCCTGGGCAGCATCTTGTCACGTCACATATACTTATACATGTTCAGGTTCCTCATGTGGTCACAAAACTGATCTTCTCTTACAGTGGGAGGGACATTGCATCCCTGGTCTCCATTTTGTAGTCCATCAGCTTGGGAGATGATTAGCTCACTTGTGTTGGTGACCATCAAGTTCAGTATTGCATCCCCTCTGGTAGGCTGTCTATCACCTACTTTTCCAGCAGATGTTGGGGTGGTTGAAGTCCCCCAGCACAACTAGACCCTACTAGTGAGGAGTCTCCTTCAGCTGGATTAAGAAGGCTTTGTCAATAGGTTTTCCTTGATCTGGTGGCCAGTAGCAGACACCAACCACAAAGTTTCCTTTGTTGCCTCAGTCTCTAATTCTTACCCATAAGCTTTCAGACTGCTAGTGGCTATTCTTCAGGGACAGCTCTTCTCACTCTCCTTCCAGCTCTTCTTCTCTCCTTGGATATATTATCCTGAACTAACATTTTGTTAACCCTTGGAATCTACTTGAAACTATTCTTATTTAAGATAATTTTAATACATATTCAGATTTAAACTTCACATTCTTCTGATAGTTCAAAATGAGAATTGTGTCCAAGAAAGAACCTCTAAACATTTGAGAGGCTTTTCTGTAATCTCCTAACTTTACATCTGGATTTTCCTGGACATTAAAATTGAATCTCCTTGGAAGTTTATCTGGTTGTAATTTGAGGATGAAGTAATTTTTCTGAGTAGCTCCCACCTGGAAATCCATCGGCTTTTTCTCTGGATATGCTGCTGGATATCTGGAAATTTCAGACACACCAGCTGAACTCTGCCACTCATATAATCCTATGTTTCCAGTAGGTTGTAACTACACATTGAAGAGCATCTGCAAAATATTGGTAAGGCTGCCCTCTTGCAGGCTTGGGCAGGAGAAGAATCCCAGGGGAAAATTGCCCCAGTGAAAGGCTTTGACTGGCAGCTGAACAGGTTCCTCCTTTGAGCATTATTTGACACTGAGTAGGAGCATGTGTGACTTGAAATCTTGTTCCTTTCTTCCAAAAATATGACTAACGTTTTCTCTTAGACCACCACAAGTGCAGTGACGCTACACCTAGCATCATATTATGTTTTCAAAACCTTTTTTTTCTGTGTTTCTTTCACCCCAATTTATCCTATACTTAGGATAAATTCTTCCTTCAGCTTTGCTCAAGATTTAGCTTCTGTGCCTTTCTTTTCTTTCCTTTCTTTATGATGGATTTTCCCTAATGAGTTTTTTTCCCAGTTAACTTAATTTGCCCTGGGACACATTTATTATGGTATGATATTAATAATGACATATAATAAAGCTGAATATTTTAATACCTACTTAATATTAAAAAAAATAAATAAAACAATGTTCTAATAATAAAATGTGTTCTGGAGAGTGCTGCTAGTATGTTGTATTCTCCCATATGGTTCTGACCTTCCTGTAGGTGTTAGAGTCTCTTTTGGTCAACAATTGTCTCTGCTGGGCAGTGCATAGACCAAAGGGTCTGGCATTTCTGAGAACTCTCTAGAGGTGAATTGTTACTGATATTCTTAACAAAGGACAAGGTTAGGACTTCAGGAGTCTGCTTTTTATGGAAGAACAGTAAATTCATTTCTGTGAGAATCCTGGGCAATGTTGTTGTCTTAAAATATTTATGAAAAGATGGAAGGCTGTTTCAGGGTAATGATTATATATTGCCCTATCATGCCCATATCCTTGTCTGATTCTTGACACTGGTATTTAGACAGACCTTGGATCTGTCATGATATGTTGGTCCTTTAGGCCACTGAGCTAGAAGCACTGGCAACTTTTAAATGTTCTCACACCTTTCTTGAATACAAGTGTTACTGGTTACAGTGTCCAGAAAAGCTCATGTAAAACCCCCAATTAATCCTTGCACCTGAGTGATAGAAGAATGTCATACAAACCTTGCCACAGTTTGGGAATGCAGCTTAGCTCAAATCCAAATAATAGTATTTTGCTTTCTTCCCCTGTATTAGCTAATTCTGTAATTCTATGCAAATGGCAATTAAGTCTTTGATCTACTCTGCTAAGAGCTGACTCTTTATAGCACACTATATATTTGCTGTCCTTTTTTTGCTTTTCTCAGTATTTATTCTTTTTGCTGTGCTCCTGAATGCCTCAGTAGGTTATTTTAAATATAGCTTTTTAAAATTCCCATCTAATACTTCTGGTTAGCATTCAGCACTTTATGGAGAATGTAAATTACACACTATGTGAGACAATAAAAATTTCATTCAAAACCTTAAAAATAGCATTTTGCAGAAACACTGAGGGGTAAGACAGTAAAATCCAGAATAAACACAAAGTAGTGTTCTGCTGACAATTGCTTATCATCAACCGGAAGATTTTGCTGACTAACCCATGGGGGTAATGGCTGACAAGCTTCTCTTGAAATCTGTCAGTCCTGCAATTTTCTGCATGGCTGCAGAGTAAATCATAGACAATAAGCAGGAGCACCTTGTGCAGTAAATCACAACAGCACTTCTCGAGCACTGTGGTAAATGGACAAGAGACAAGCTTGCGGCATGTCACTTCAGATCCACCGTTTGGACAACAGTCAATTAGATTTTACAGCATGCAGTTACACTGAAGCTTTACTGCTCTGTTGGTAGTGGGGTAACAAACAGAGGAGGTGGTTATTTTAACTGCTAGGTAATAAAAGCAAAATACTATTATTACAGATTTTTCTCATTTTTTTTAGAGCTTGGTTCTATTGTGATTTCATGTCTGTTTGGAGGTAATGTGTGTCGACACTGTAAGAAAAGGTACACACCACCTGCAAAGCAGACATGCTGGTCAGGCAGGTGTGTTCATTATCAATGCCGTGATGGTCTGTTTCTGGTCTCATCTGCTTCTGAATCTGTCAAGTTGTTTAACATTGTATTTATCTTATCTTTCTGTATTTATTTCCAGAAATAATTTTAAAATCTTAATCTTTGTGTGGTCTGTGCAAACTGGAAAGTCATTTTAGCTCATAGGATATATTTTTGGTAATGAAATACAATGACATAGTTCAGAAGTTTAAGTTTATGAGAGGATTCAAAATATTTTTGGTGTTTCCTGAAAGGACAGATCCTGAGTTTGCTGAATAGGACATGGCCTCATCCTGGCACCTTTGTCACTGGGTAAGTGGCAACATTTATGAAACAGTGATAGGGAAAATAATGACTCATGTTCAGAGCCGGAATGTGAGTTTCTTGCCTAAAATAAGAGGAAAGACACTATCTTTGATTAAGCAGAGAAGCAGAAAGAAAACAGGGGAGCAGAGATGAGAATCCATCAGAGGCTTGTGTAGAGAAGGAGGGATGTCCATAGATGTCCTGGAGCTGTGCTTTAACAAGCTGATAAATGCTCTGCAAGGTAACACGCATGACCAGGGAAACCCACAGAAACCTATCCAAGTTTTTTAGCAGATTATGTCCCTATCCTTTTGAGCATGGTCTCATTATGTCCTTTGGCTGATCATTCAGGAGGCTTTTCACGTGTGAATAAATTTATGCTATTCCTTATCCATGGATAGGTCCCTACAGGCTGTTAGGTAGCAAGGAGCCCCATTATTTTAAGCAAGCTTTAGAAAATGTCCCTACACTTTTTTAGGGAAAGCACATTAAGAGATATTTTGAGCCAGAATATATTTATTGTTTTCATGGCTTTTCAAGGGTGGGAGAGTCCAAAAAGCACTGGACTGCCTTTGTGGGCCATGATTCTGGGCAACACTAACTGTGCTATCTCTGCTTTCTTCAGTTTGTGGGCTTGTCCCTTCTGTTCAAGATAAGTGGCTCTGTAGGTGCCATGGAGAAGGCAGTGTGGCCATGGCCTCTCCACCCTTCCCACCAAGGCTGCCTGACTATGGAGTGAAGCACTTACTGAACTGTCCAAACTTGAGTCCTGTCTGGGTACTTACCCTCTCCCACCATGCTCCCTGTGCCAGGTCTGCCAGTGGGAGAAAGCCCAGTGGTCACAGAGAGATACCCTGTGATAGGTTCCACCAAATTCCCTGATCTTAGGGGGCCAGAACTGACCTTAGATGGTCTTAACTGGGCTGCTAATAGACTGGAAGTCTCAAGAGATGCTATTTTTCTTCCCTGAATGGAAAGAGTCTGTAGAATTTAATAGAAGCTAAATTGCAGGGTCCTATAAAAATGAAACATGATCCTGCACACATTATCCTGTGAAGATATACATAAAAAGCTACTTGTATGCTGAAGTGTTTATAAGAAATAAGTCTTGCAAACAGTAGACTTTCTCACCTTGAAATGACAGAAGCCTGATACTGGTGTAGCAATTCCTAGTTAGAACAAAATTATTGTAAAAATTACTGAAAATCTTTTCATTTTAATGAATGCATTAATACTTTATTGTAAAGGATTGTTAAATGTAATAGTTTGCTCTAAAAGAAACCCTATAATAAAAATAGTAAGAAAAAAATCTGTTATCAGAGACTCCACAGTTGATATATATTGAATTATGATATAAGTTTTTTGTTTTGGTTTGGTTTTTTTATATTAGCTGGTTTAGTGACCTGATTTGGTATCTCTGTAGTACACTGGAGTCACCTGGTTGTGAGAGAAGCCAATGGCACACTTACATGGTTCGAAACCAGGACTATTAAGACAATAAAGTGTCACTAAAACAGCTATGATAAATACCAGCTAAAATGAACTTGTTTAGAAATAACTGTAGCTGTGTTAATAAACAATGCATTTTTACATGTATTTGATTCCATCATAATATGTACACGAAACAGACTGCCAGTGGGCTTTCTTTATTTTTAAATGGTGCTTAAAAGAAACAATTCAGCTGCTGCTCAGTTTACAGGACACTAAAAGATGTTCAGGCATGCTCTGTCTTTTACTGCTAAGGAGTTCCTCTCTGGCTGACATAAACTAAGGTGTTTTTCTCCTTTTCTCCTATGGGTTTAACTTCTCACCTGACCTGAGGAATAAGAGCTTGTCTTTGTGGTTTGTGGAGTCATCTTTTTTCTTTACAGTGACAATTCTCTGGGTTTCACTGTCGTTTTCCTGATTAAGAAGTCAATGTCAACTTTGTACTTTCCTTGATGGGTTTGTGTAGTTGATTTTTATACCTAGAATTTTTGAAAAAGATAGAAAGGTTAAACACAAGGATGGAAGTTCTTGTGTAAATGCATGCTTGTCTGTACAGAAACAGTGCTGCACTTTGCTTTTATATTAGTTCTTAATTCTTCTGATTTCATTAACAATCAAGTTGTGATGGTCTTGATTATATTAGTGTCAAACCAGAATTACTCCAAGGGAGTTCCTTTAACAGAATTACTTTTGACTTACACCATGTAATAGAGTTCAGGATTTCTATTGCATGTCTTTACAGATGAAATCATCAAGAAATAAATATGACATTTAAAGGAAAAAGCTCTTATAGGTAAATACATTCTTACCTGGTATTTATAGCTTTGTTTTCTTTAGACATTAAACTCTGACAGAAATAATGAAAAAGAATGAGAAATATTTATGTTTTAACTTTTGACTGAAATAATAGTTACCAGAAACTCTTAAGCTTGAGCTGTCAGCTTTTGATATATCTATGGAGAGATGGGATCAAATAGCTTCTGTAATTACACTTCATAATTCTGGTATAATTTTAGCTAAATCTCATAACAGTTTGTAACACTATAGAAAAATAATAGAAAACCTACTTTAAAAAATCCCATTCTTACCTTGCTCAAAACAGAATAGGGTATTCAAAAACAGGGGAGTTAGTTACATTTACTTAAGGCTTATTGTAATTAAGAATTTTACACAAATTTGCCAAGGCATCACCATAAAGAGGCAGAAATTGAAACAGAGCTCTGTAGTACCTTTTTTACCTTCTAAAAAAGAGGAGAACCTGTATCAGTGAGCAGTACTTTCCAGTGTCCTGACTGACAGGCTGCAGCTGCTCTTGCATTCAGGTTTGGGGCCAAACATGCACTGCCGAAGCAATTCCCCTTGTTGTCCCCACTTAACATGCTTTGGTTTGGCATTCTGGAGAAGATACACTGGACGTTGCCATCCCGTTATGTACCAAACGCACTCTGAACCTCACTGAGGACATAAGTGTCTGACCTGATGGCTGATCCCATGGACAGCTTCATGTAACATGTGCATTGGGCTACTCAGCCCAAATAACTGGGTTATATCTGTTGCAAAGCAACACTTCTGAGCTGTTACCCAGGGGACATTTAGGGTTCTCAGCACCCCTTGCTTCCATATACTGCATCTTCTGTATTGCTCCACATTATATATATCATTATATATGCTTATACAGACATAGTTTTACATTTACACTAGTAGATTGACAACATGTTTTGAAAGCATCTAAATGAAGTCTAAAGTGGGAACTTCAACCTTGTTGACTTTCAGTGGGATCCAGATACTTGTCATACATTTCTTTATCTTCCTTCCTAAATGATTTAAAAATTGACATACTTTAAGAAGCCTCTGATTAGGGAAACTGTGGCAGAGGTAAGGAATATATAGAGAGACTTCTATTGGCATTAACATACAGCCACCATAAGATGAATCTCAGTAGCTGCTTAGTGGAGTGAAGCAACCTGCTCAGCAATATGCACCATGAAGTGAAAAAGAGAATCTAAAAAACCATTTCACTTCAACGGGAATTTGGCCAGGATGTGAGAATTAATGCTTAAATTAACAATCCTAACCTTAGGAGGAGTGCCACAGAAATTTTAATAAGCACCAAGAGCATTCCGAGTTTCTCTATCACCTGGGACACATATCAGTGTTGCAATAATAACCCACTGATCTTGAGGGGATCCAACTGAGGGACCCCATTGACCTTGCCTAAATCTAGCTCACTTTATCTGTAAAAGTTCAGAGAACACCAGGTCAGGTGGCTCAGGGAAACAGATGGGTGTATTTACATGTGCATTGTGTGTACTCTTCCAGACAAAGTTACAGAATGTGTTAATGCATTTCATATATAATTAGGGAAGAACAAAAACCAGACAGGTAGCAAACTGAATTTACTGGGGAAAAAAGGCAAATATCCTTTTGACCTAAATGAAAGCAGGATTTAAATCTTCTTCTTAGTGATTTCTGCTCTTATGTAGGAAAAACTCATTTGCCCAATCTTAAACACACTGACTTTTTTAAACAAAGCTCCTTTTGACCTCTTGGCATCACATTTTGGCCACACAGTTTTGCTAATTTGGGTGATTCCCATTTTAACTCTCTGAGTTATTCCTTTGAACCTCACCTGTCTGTCTCTATTAGACATAATTGGCAAGTGTACAATAAACAGGATGCATAAAAGCTGACACTTGAATTCAACAGTCTGTAATTAAATTTAGCTACATCCTAATCTGGAAAAAAAAAAAAAAAAAAAAAAAAAAAAAGTAGCAGCCTGCAATTTTCCTGAAATTTCTTTGTGGGCAGTAATACTTACCTTCAGTACAGAAGGTGCAATATATATGAACATATAAAGTCTGCCACGTGTAGCTGATTGGGAAGCATTTTCCTTTTTTTTTACATTTTCTCTTTCACCTTCCCCTTCTCCTCCTTCTCTTTTCTCCTTTATCTCCCCTTTTTCCTTCACTTTCTCTTTTCTCATTCTTTATCATGTTAAAACAATATTATAATGGTGGATTGACAAGAAGCAGCCATAATTTCATACTATAGTTATCACTGAAAGTAAAATATTTTGACTGTGCATTGTAATGCTATTCTAATATGTTAAAGTATACCTCTTATATAAACAAAATTTTTAAAAAGATAGGCTAAATCTAATATTTATTATTGAAAGTCTAAAGAAACACCATTGAAACCACAGGGTTAGGTAGTGGATTTTTGTACCTAGAATAAAGAATGAGTCTATTTCTCATTTTAATCTTACTGCTTGACCACAGACTGTAGAATTTAGAAGCAGAGGCTAAAATGTAGAGTTAAATAGGTGGAGAAAAAAGGGAGGAGAAAGAGATTGAGCCTCTATGTTCATAACACCATCAGCCTGTGGATCTGAATTATTTTAATTATTCCTGCTAAATTTTTAGTCATATCTGGCAAATGTATATTTTAATCTCCTTTTTAGTCCTTTTATCAACAGTCTCTTTAATTTTTGCTTATCCTTCCTAAATGTTTGTTAGCTTTGGGTTTTCTTATTAATTCCCAGAACTAAACCACATCAAAGGGCTCTGATCATCTCCCCTCTCAATTGCTGCAGCCTCCTCTTCCTTTGGCAAAAGCAGTTCTTGCCCCTGTACTACAGCAAAGAACTCTCTCTGAGTCTGTCACACTGAGCATACAGTCCCTTTCTCCCCCCACACAATTCCTTTTCTGTATATTAAATGTAAGCTAGTAATGTAAGCTTCACTTCCAAGGATTTTTATGGTCTGTTCCCACTGTCATCTCTCATTGTGACAGATGGAACTACCACATAGGTGGAACAACCATCAAGCAGCTGGCTCCAGTTAGCCACCTATCTTTTTAAGAGGTGGTGGGAGCAGGGGAGATCTAAGTGCCTTATAATCAGACCCAGATCATTCTGAGAAGGTCTTCTATGGTGAAGAAGAGTAGGTGTTGAAAGCATACTAAACAGAAAACAGCTCAGGGAATAGGAGGAAGGATGGCAGGCAGTGTCTTGGTGAAATACAAAACAAAGAAGGAACTAGAAGTGACTGGGGATCCAACAGTCTCACAGTTGAGTGCAACGCAATGCAGCAATGAGATGCAGATGAAAGTGCTTGAGAACAGTTTGCCTTATCTCTCCTCCCATTACCTGGCTGTTTCCATGGACCTGATCCCTCACAGTGCTGCCTGTGACACTTCTGGGGTGAGCACTACATGTACCTAATTGGCAGTCTGTCTGAAAGCCTACTACATGTGTGCAGGCAATTACAGTTACATGCTTTATATAGTGAATGGGAACCTCTATGGGACACAAAGTATGAACAAATCCTTGCCCAGGGATCACAAAGTCTGATCATCTGCATACTGTTATCTTCTAGAGCAACTAGTACAGGATGTAGTGGCTGCCTGATTGACTGTGCTTAGAAATATCTGCCTTTAAATATCTGAAATCTTCCTATTCTCTTGATGTGACAACCACTGTAAAAAAATTGCAAGTGTGCTTACAGAAAATCCTCAGTTGGGCTGTTTATCCTTATGAAGGCCACAAAAGCTTAGTTTTGTCAAACTGTGCTAGCAAGAGTCTCTTTTAATAGAATATAATAGTCATTTGGTATTTATGGCTTAACATCTTGCCCTTTCACTCTTTATAAGGATTCTCAAGGATGCCTATAATCAAAGATCCTTCTCTGTAAGTCTTTGTAATAAATCTTTCATCCCACTTGGTAGGTGTTTCATTCTCTTGCACCTTGTGTTCAGTATTTAATTATCTTTTGTTGTTAAAGGACATGAATAAAGACAAAAGTAGAAAGCAGGACTCACTGCCTCCTTTCCCTGTGAAAGTCTTTTCATACCAGGTTGGCTAAAGTTATTCAAACTTTTTATATTAAAACTTTTATGTTTTTAGCACAGGGTGACATGAGCTATTTCACTTTTGTACAAGGAGAAGGAAGACTGTTTGCATAAAGGTTCCTTTTTTAGGCTGGACTCAAAATTATAGGAAATTAATCTGCACTTGAACTAGGTACATGCACATTGTTTGGCAAGATGCTTTGAAGACTTCAGACACTGTCAGGCTGCTGAGGTCCTACAGCCTCTTTCATGTACTCCCCAAAATGACATCCATATTATCAGCTGGGCATCCTTTACAAAGATGGAGACTCCCCTTTTTACAAGGAGTCACATAGAAAAGATAAGGGGTAATGGGTACAAGTTACTTCTGTGGACATTCCGATAGGACACAAGATGAAAATTTTTCACAGTGAGAACAATCAGCCATGGAAATAATCTGCCCAGGAAAGCAGTGGATTACCTACTGTTGGATGCTTCCGAGGCCCAGCTGGACAAGGTGCTGAGCCATCACGTCTAGACTGCTTTTTCTGAGAAAGGTTGGACCAAATGATCATGGAGGTGCCTTCCAAGTATTCTATGATTCTGAATCTGTGATTTTACCTACCTTCCTTTGTTTTCCTTTTCCCTTTTCTTTTCCAAAACAATTTTATTCAGCTAGTAGTTAAGACATTCTTAGAAATATTCTCTTTTTCTTGTGGAAGGACTTTAACCTTCAGTCTCATTTTAAAAATGTCATGTGTATTTCATGTAGAAATCTAATAATAAACAGTACTATAAAAGTCAAGTGGCTTCATTTTAAAGCGTTGCTTTAATTTCTAGAATTCTCTTACTATGAAAAGAAATGCCATGTGTAAAAAATATGACAGTTCATCTATCACTATCCCTAATATGCTATCAAGGATGTCTCTTTAACCTTAGTTGTTCTTTACTGAAACATTCGATTTCCTGTTCTCTGTTCTTGTGGTGCTTCTGTCTTTGCTTGAAAACTGAGTTCTTTTTAACATTGAAATTGCCTGAAATGCAATTGTAGAACAGATGATTATAAAGTTTTCACATGTGGACAGAAAGTCAATATATTTTGTCTGAGATCAGAGTGCTCTGTTTTTAATTTTTCCAAACAGATTTTTTTAGCAGCTTTATCAAACATTGACAAACCACTATATTTATTATTAATATAATGGCTTTAATGAATGAGCCATAGATCACATTTAATCATCATGTCAAAAAACAACAAGAAGTGAAAAAACTCATATATGGTGAATTATTTGACATTTTGTATTTAGAGAAGGAAAACACAGGTGTCTTCCTGTACTTAGCAATAATACTCCTGAGAAAGTATCTATATTGCAAGTTACAATGTGTTTCTACTCAAAACCAGTTGACATAAAGTGGAAACACAACTTCACAGAACAGTCTTTATTCGAAGTATAGTTAATGTTCATAATCACTATCACACCAAATAATGGGCCATGGTGTGTTTGATGCTGGTAAGATAATGTACTTGGCCTCAGTAGGGTTTAGCCAACAGAAGAAAGAAAAACGAAGTGCACAGCTTAACACATTGCCTGTCAAGTTAGGGTACTGATGATTATCTTTGTTAGGATCAAAGTGAAAATGATCAGAAAATGAAAGAGCAGAAATGTCACTGACTGCTTAAAAAAGAACAGCTATCAGTAATTAGCAGGGCTGTTTTCCTTTAGGCTTTTTTAGATCAGTTTTCTTACCATTTTTTTGCAACCAGCAAGAAGCTGTGAACTTCCCATTAGCCTCAAATGATCTTTCTTCTGGATCTTTTCCTTGCTTCATAATTCATGCATTATGTCTTATTTATCAAAACACAGTACTAAATTTGGTAAGCAAGATGCCTATTTTTTACATTTAATTTTAAAGCAAAAATAGTATTTTGGACATCTGTTTGTATTTTGACTTACAGTTTTTCCACAGATGATACATGCCTCTGATCCCACCTTTCCTCCCTGAATGCATCAGGTTTCAGGTTTGAGCTGTTGACTGTTTTGGGAAGGAGACATGCATCTCAAGTGGCCATATGTGGAAGTTCCCTATCTATCAACATTTGGGGAAGGAGAGCTCTTCACCAACCTTATCTGCCCTCTTCAGGACTTTGTAAATTTTTCTCTTGTCTCCCCTTAGGCATCTCTACAACTCCAATCTGCATAACCTTTCCACACAAAACACCTGCTCCATCTCCTCAGTCATTTTAGTTGTACTCCTCTGTGACATTTCTAACTATAGTCTGTCTTCTCAGAGATGTGGAGACTGAAACTGCCCACAGTACAGTTAACTGATTTAATCCTCAGTTCTTAAATATTGATTTCATCTTCCCTATAGAATCTTGCTAGTTTAAAGTATGGATTTTCTTAAGCATGACTGGTATAATATATTAACGATTAGGTCACTTAAATCTGTGTTTTGAAAACAGTAATTTTTTAAAAGATGCATTATTTTTTTGACCAGCAATGTGCCCCAGAAATCGAGCACAGGGAAACTTGGCATTGCTATACTTAGTCCTTACCTGGGAACCTGAGGTTCAGGCTGCAAACTTGATGTAGATGTCTATGAATCTCTGTAGTGGAAGATGTGGGTGCCTCAAACCAGGATTCACAATAAGCATCATACTCAAACCAGCAGTATGTACAAGTGAAGAAAGGTGAAGTCTCATCTGAATTTAGGCCAATATCTTGAAGTAATGCTACTGGACCCAAAGCAGTGCAAAAGAAATTAGTTTATTTCTCTTCTTTGATAATAAAAGGCATAAGTAGCATGCCAAAAATGTCTTTGCTCTTTCAGGAGTTGCACAGCCTTTAATCATCGACAGTCTCTCCCAGGACACTTTTTTGTCCCTCCCTTCTCTTAAATGCCTACAAAGTCTTGTCATGAGCATTGCAGAAAATGGGGGATAGATTAGAGTAAACGTTTCCATCTGGAAGGAATGTAGCTCTAAATTAGTGGACTCAAAGAAAGTAGTTAAAAGCACATAAGAATGAAGTCCTCCCAAAACACAGTGCTGTTAATGACATGACATTTAGTTACATGTTCACAGACAGATTCTAACCAGCGTCAATGGTGAAGGTAGGCATTTGATGCTGCTGGAAAGTGTGAAGAACCAGCTTGTAGAAGATATCAGTTACCAAAGGGGAGCAGTTCTTTTCAATGTGTGTATAACTGCTGTTACCGATTTCAAAGTTTTGGGATATTAAGTAGCTGACATTTTATATTGGACTTATATGTGACATACAATGTGTTTATATAGCCAACATGGTTTAAAAAACGATACTTAAGTGTTAGATTCATAGTGCTGTTTTGCTTTTTTGTTTTAGTTTGCAAAGCAGCACGGATACACAAAATGACCCTGTTTG
Organism: Megaceryle torquata; assembly: GCA_024611175.1. Classification (NCBI taxonomy): domain Eukaryota; kingdom Metazoa; phylum Chordata; class Aves; order Coraciiformes; family Cerylidae; genus Megaceryle; species Megaceryle torquata. The sequence continues at coordinate 216 of JANIJG010003026.1, read as the reverse complement.
AGCTGGGAGAAATCCCCAAAGAATATCTAATGACTTAATAGGTTATGAATATAACTGGACAGATATTTTTTGACAGAACATTTTTACTAGAAAACACTACTTCATACAAACAGATCATCCACAGATGATAGTGTCACATTTTTTAACAGTATATTCATATATATTAAAAAAAATAGAACTTACTAGTGCTGTATATTCTCCATGTAGAAATAATGT